>CABFOW010005030.1:0-18470 GCA_902141385.1 Timema californicum
TAATAATAATAATATTAATAATAATAATAATATAATATTTCTATGTTGTCATTTGATATCGCCACTTTCCCCTGAGTTTAATAATATCTAAAGTAATTATAATTTTCGTAAATCGGAGAGTTATTCATATTTTGTTTATATGTCAAATATATTGCGTAGAAATCGTCGTCTTAATACATCTTGTGTTATTATAAATTTATATTTTTACCTGTTATAAATAAACTAGCCGAGAGGCCAATATTTTTACTATTAATGAATTTGCTCAATATCAGGGCTTTATTTAACATGAACACTTATTCCCTTATGTTGATAAATGGGTAGGTACAGTCACGTGGGTTTGGTTAGGTAGGGCAGAGATCATTAAAGATCCCTGACTATTAACTCGTGTATTTCCTTTTGTACGACAATCTCGCTGTGGTGGTATTCTGGGGCGTTCCTGGTTAGATAGGATAAGGACGCGACTACCACGGGGGAGGGTTGAGCTGCTCCCACTCTGCTTCACAGGGTTATATATTTTTTCATCTTTGTACTCAAATTGTTTTTGTTTGTTGCAAGCCCCGTTCTACACCATGGATCACACGCCACTGGACACAACTGAAATACTTGGTAGTAAATCGCAAGTTTACAAGCTGAACCAAGATGCGTTAATTTCGTAGCTCGTGGGCCGGGGGATAGCCATTGACCCTGAATCCATTGTTCATGAATTGAGGACCATGCTGTCTCAGGAGTTGGGTGATAAATTTCCATTATATTCTGATACTAATGATAGTGATGCATCCAATTAGGTGGTCGATAGGAATATAGAGATTTCAATGGCCTATGTTGTCATGCGGACACCATTAGATCATGTAGGTAACACCTTGTACTCTCGGAACCCGCTTGCTAACAATATTAGTATTCCATCCGGTGGTTCACATGGCTATAGGACTCACTCCAAAGTAGTCAGCGATTGGTTGAATTGCATCCCTGTCTGTGATGGACAAAATTGTTTTGCCTTGTTCGCTTTCCTGCTGGAAGTAAACAAAGTTCACAAGATGCATCTCGTTGACGATTCTGAAATATTAGTGTTATGTCTGGGTAAAACCTCAGGGTTCTTAACCCACCTTTTTTCTGAGGAGATTAGTCAAGGAATCCCGTGAATCACCATGAAGGATAGAGATTTGGATTCGCTGGTGTCTAGGAGAGATAGGGAGCGTTTATGTTCGGAGTTTGTATGCCGTTTACAATTCCCTCACGAATCCTTCTGGATGTTTATTCTCTCTGTATCGGAATCTGCGAGCATCCTCAACTTAAAGCTCAAGGAGCCCCAAATTGTAGAATCATTCTTGAAACTGTATCGCCTCTTACTAGGAGACAATTTGTGTTTTCGCAGCTCCCATGTTCCTTTTTGGAGTTGTAGGCCTACTCTTTGGTTTCAAAAATTGAGGGATCGCTTCTGGCTGAAAGGAAATATTTAACAAACACCCCATCACTATTTCAAAACCTTCCAGTTCGTTTACAATTTTTGATGCAAGTTCAAAAAATAATTTTGGCCAGCTTATGTCCACTCGGACGCCCCCCGCGGTTAATAGAACCTATGATAGTAAAACTAGAGGACAACAAGGAGGGAATAGTAGTTGCGACCTATCTCGCGTAAGATGTTTTCGTTGCAATAAATTAGGTCATCTCCAATATCAATGTCCGGCGGGAAACAAGTGACGTGTAACCTAAGGAGTGGTCAGGCTATACGACGATTAAAAAAACCACTCGAGGCTCCCGTTCCCATGATCGAATTTAGAATAGGGTCTGATAATGGTGTCGCTTTAGTTGACACTGGAGCTAATGCGTCCTCTATTAATACTGAGTTTCTGGGCATAATCCGTAGTGGCAAGCTTGCAGGTGACATTGAGATAAATAGGTGTGCTCCCCGCACATTTATGCTAGGTAATGGGAGTAGTATAATTATTGACAGGTTTGTTTTCCCATCCCTCAAAATTGATCGTTTCTCTTGTAAAAGAAAGTTGTACGTAGTTAATAAGTTAATGTGCAATGTTACATTGGGAATTGACTTTTTATGGGCCACTAGAGGTATCTTGCATTTAGGTACAGGACATTTAAGTTTTTGATTTAATGCTCAGGTGAAGGTGCCGTTGCGCCTAAGTTCTAGCCCTATGTGGTGCAATCGCATAGGAGCTGATGAAATTCGTATTAATCGTTTGATTAGTAAATACTTGGATGTCATAACACCCGTCTGGGGTGGATGTGATGTGCTCCCCTATAACATTGTGATCACGGATGAGATTCCTGTGAGGTCATTTTCCTATTCGTGTAACCCCCCTAAACTAAAGATATTTCGGGAAATTATAGATGACTTAGAACAAAATAGAGTGATCAGACCTTCTAAATCTCCTTATGCTAGTCCGGCACTTATTATTCCTAGGAAAGGGCAAGGGCATATGTTGATTGTAGACTATAGAAAGATTAACAAAAAAATCTAGTTTTACCCACACCCCATGCCAAGCGTAGAAAGTGCATTTCAACATCTAAGGGGTGCTCAAATATAGTCTTATTTATTTTAATGCGAGTTTTCTACAATGCGTGCTCACTGAGCGCTCAAAGAAGTATATGGCATTCGTCACAACTTGGCAACTTTATGAGTTTAATCACGTGCCGCTGGGTGCTAGCATCGGTGGTCAGGCCTTAAGCCGTGTTCTGTATCATATCTTCTCGTACTTAAAATACAAATTTGTCTTTAAATATTTAGATGGTATCTGTGTATATAGTAATTCTCTTGGTTAACATCTCGAACCCCTAGATATTGTGCTGAGCAGATTGCGTGAGGCCGGACTGACTGTAAACCCTGACAAAGTCACGTGGGCCAAAAAGTCCGTCAAGTATCTTGGATGTATTATTTCCAATGGGAATATGCTGGTTGACCCCGAAAGGGCGAAACCCATTGTTGAGTACCTGCAACCCAAAAACTTAAAGGGTGTGATGCGCTTTATTGGCATGTGTGCCTACTACGCGCGGTTTATCCCGCATTTCTTGGAAATTGCCGCCCCTTTGAATTGCTTGAAGAGAAAGGTGTTGCATTCACCTGGGGAGAGGAACAATCCTGTGCTTTCAAAACGCTTAAGGGCAAGTTAACCATCTCCGAAGTTCTACACATGCCTGAATTTTCTCCTACCTTCCTTCTTCATGCCGAAGTTTCCTCTGTCGCTCTAGGCGCAGTTTTGTATCAAATAACTGCTGACGGTGTTCGTCATGTGGCTTTCGCCAGCAAAACCTTATCTCCGACCAAGCATAAATATAGTGCTTTCGAGAAAGAATGCCTTTCGTGTATACTCGACATTGAGAAGTTTTCAGAATATTTAGAACAGCGTGAATTTGAATTATATATGGGTAATATGGTGGTGTCATGGATGTGGCGGCATCCTAAGCAATTAGGAAAGATCGGTAGATGGGTGTTGCGCTTATATAAATAAAAGTTTAGCACACATCACGTTCTTGGGGGGAATAATGTGACTGCCGATGCCCTGTCACGGATGGTGGAAGACCAGGAACCAATTGAGGTTAATGACGTGATGCATCCGCTTAGTGTGATCCATCCTATCCCCGAGTCATTTGTGTCTATTCTTGAACATCAGAGAAATGACCCGTGGTGCTCATAAATGATGTATAAGATAAGTAAAGACGATGATGTGGGGCCTTATTCTCTTTACAAAGGTCTTCTAGTAGTTTGTAATAGTAAATGGAAAGGAAGGAAGATTTTTGTCCCGGCAGTGGTAAGCCTAATGTTGATGCGCTATCTTCATCATTCTGTTGTGGGTGGTCATCTGGGTATTCTTAAAACTTATCGCAAGATTTCTATGGAGTTCTTTTGATCAGGAATGTACAGGGATATTAAACTGCAAGTCAGGCAATGTGAGGATTGCCAAACGACAAAACATGCAAAGGTTGGGCTTCATTCGACCGATGTGGCCTGACTTCCGTGGGAGAAAGTTTTCTTTGACTATGTAGGCCCCCTGCCCCGATTCTCCTTAGGAAATACTTTCATTCTTATTGTGTTAGATACTTTTCTAAGTTTGTAGTAATATTACCGCTGAGGAACATGAAAGCTAAGACCACCTCTAACTCACTCTCTAGGCGCGTGTGGGTTGTTTTTGGTGCCCCACGTATTATCGTTAGCGATAACGGGCCCTGTTTTAGGCCTGCCACTTTCAAAGACTTGTGCTTTGGATGAGGCATAAAACACGTGACCACAAACTCCTACTACCCTTGCCCTAATCATGTGGAGTGGTTCAATAGGAACCTTAAGGTGGCCTTAACCATTTTTAATTCGCGTGAGCAAGCCAAGTGGGACCACGATATTGAGTTTTTGAATGTCGCCTTCAATTCTGCGTTTCACGAACTGACCAATGCTTCGCCGGCTTCGGTGTTCCTGGGTAGAGAACTCAACCACGTGGACCCCTTATTGGCGGGGGATGAGAAGGTCTCCCATAGGGATAGGTGCCAGAAGGCTTTAGAGTGTTTAAAGAGGGCTCATAGGAGAGTATCCGATAGGTATAATCGTGGGCATGTTCCTGTTTCGGTAATTGTTAGAGACTCAGTCGTCTGTAAATGCTACCCATAGAGCTCTGCGGTTGACAAAATCTCGGCGAAGCTGAGCCCTAAGTGGAGTGGTCCATGACAAGTGGAACGCTTTCTCACACCGGTAACCCTAATTTTAAGTGATGTTGACGATTCATTGACTACTAGACGAGCCCACCTGTCACAAGTTAAAACCACAGGCATCAAAGAGTCCTCATCCCCGATCCAGGGATGAGTATATGTGTAAGTTCGTAATGTAAAGGTGTGTTAGTTTGTAAGTTGTATACCATCTCAGGGAAAGTTCGCAGATTTGATGGTATAGATATTAAACTGCGAAAGTTAAAATTGAATTTTTGAGGGAAGTTGTTTTTTTAATCTCCTAGATAAGGCCGCTATAAAAAAAAGGGAAACGCAAGGAGTATGCACATATGAAAATGCTATAGATATCAGGTAGTAAGTTCAAATAAATCACATCTTTCCTGATGGCCAAGACAAAATTGTCAAGGTCTGTAGTAATATATTGAAATAGATTTTTAATACTACCCCAAGTAAATTGCAAACATTGCAATAGGGTGCCCTGCTTATTAAGATGGAAGAGGTAAGAGCCCTGAATCTAACGAACATAAAAGTATGTTCACAGAAAATAGGAGTGTTTTTGTGGTTTACCCGGTATCGATGTTTACAACCACAGCGTACTCACGGTTGACCTGGTATCGATTTTAACGAAATAATTATGACCAAGACGATACCAGAGCTCGGTTTGGTAACGCTTTCATTGACCAGACTAAACAGTGTGGTTACGACCAAAGAGCCTAGAAGTGACCTGAATTCAATTTCATTCCACCTACAAATTGCGCCTTTATTTTCGAAAATAAAAGGAATCGCATCTATCTACCATAACTTGGATTTACACCAACATGTAATATATCAGCAATTTATACCAGCACTAACAAACCAGCAGATGCCAACGTACTTATTATGTAAAAAGTTATTTTCTAACGAGGCCATGAAGCGTTAAATCAGTGGCGTCCTGTCAGGGCAAGAAAGGCAAACAGTGCTTGCCTTTGCTTGAAGATATTTATTTGATTTTATGTTTGAAAAATATTCTTAAAGCCCCAATGTGTTATAAAGAAATTTTCCCGCACAAACCAATGGCCATAACATGCATGCAAGACGTGCACTAGTCCATTATGTGGTGGTTGAAAGTCTATATTTTTCCGTCTTTCATCCCATATCTCTACCTAGTGTAGTTCTTATTTGTGACGTCATAGATTTAAGAGGGGGAGAAGGGGAAGAGCTGTGGGACACAGATAGGAATGCAAGAAATAAAGTTGCGACTTTTCCACAACCGAATCCATGCCTGAAGGTTGACGACTACAACCGAAGAAACTGAACGATAATATCGCATATTCCTCTCTTCCCCTTTCAAAACACATTGACAAAAGATGAGATTTAATCGGGTGGTAATAGAATTAGGGGGGCTTAGCGTAAAAGGGGAAAATGGACTAATTACTGACCCCAGCCCGTGCCTACACATCTTTTGTGGGGTTTGTTGCAATAGGAGTTTGAAAAACTGCGCGAACTTGTGGCAACGATCCCGACGACAACATCAGCAGATATTAGATCATTTTCAGTATTTAAAAGAGTAAAAACATATTCCAGAAATACTATGGGACAAAATAGACTTTCTGGTTTGGGACTCCTTTCAATTAAAAAGGGTCTGCTTTTTTAAATGAAGCAAGGAGTAGACTTCCATGAAAGAGTCATAGCAGAGTTCGTAAAAGAGGAGGGGAGGATGGACTTGATTTACAAACATTAGAAAAATATACGGCGAGTAAAAGATCATTGATAGGCCTACGTATATAAAAATCATTTAATATCTAAATATAATCAAATACACCAAATATCATGCATGTTGCAATATTAGTGAAAATGTTAAAAATATATATAATTTGTTATTACTTATATGTATATTTAACGTAATTACTTAACACACAATATAAATTGTTTATATTTAAATATAAACATAGAATATTTGTATGTATACTTAATTTAAAAGTTGTCAGCTTTACGGGAGGCGGAACCGTGGTGGAAGACACAGAAGGGGATTTCTCGTCACTTGTTAAAATAAAAGGGGGGAATATATGTTCTACCCCATACCCCTGTAACCTCTTGGAGTTAAATAGATAATATTGTGCCTTACGCAAATCACTGGACGGAAGGACGCTCAAACCCAAAATTATAATAAAAAAAATACCGCCAAATAGCTTCTTGAAGCATAAAATATTTTTAAAAATGTCTGGAGGGGGACCCCTTAGATATTGATTGAACATTTAATTAAGGTACAGCTTACTGGGCAAATAAGAACTTAATTTTTTTCAATCGCTTTGTGACCAATTTCAAAAGTGGCCAACATTGTTAAGAAAGTTTCTCAATGCTTCATACCAAAACACTGATGGTTTTCGTGCCTCATAAAACATTTAATTATGTCTGCTAAGTCAGGAAAGCCATATATAATTGGTGAAGGACTCATCCTAACTGTAGTTAGGGAGGCTCTAAATAGTGTTTTGCAAAATTCAGCACACGATATAAATAAGACGACTATCCTTGGCAACAATTCAGTGCAAATACGCATAGATAAAATGCCTGGGAATGTGGAAGATACACTGCAGCACAGTAAGGACAACAGAATTTGCAGTACGGCTGGACGAGTAAAAATTTTCAGGTGATGGATATTTTCCTCTTGCCTGTGTGTGTTTTAGAAAAGAAGAAAGTTTGGCTCAAGAGTTGCTATTTGCAAATCAACTAACACCCGATACAGTAGTATACAAGAAGAGACAATATTTCAATTTGTTGAGGAGTTTTTCAAATAAAAGAAAATGCTGCTTTTAAAAATACTTGTTTGTGCAAATGAGTGCTCACCATCAGTGACTGGTTGATGCCGTGGGTGTGTTGCTTGCTTACATAAAAAAAAAGTAGTTCCAAATATCATTACCATTACTGTCATTCATCACCATCCACTATTCTGGAAGCTCTGTGCTGAGAATGATGAAGACTTTAAACATTTGATGCTTCACATTGAAGTTCGTTGGCTATCAAAAGGCAACTTTGTGAGATACTTTTACAACCTGCAATACTGTGGAGTTATATTTTGAAGGCACGTGATGAACTCAAAGAAATCAGGAATGTCGTTTCTTATTTGTCACAACTATTTTCAAAGTTAAATTAAATTAAATGCAGTTGCAAGTAAATGAGGTCAATCTTATAAGGCCAAATCAGTCGTGCCTGCGTTTATTTAAAAATTAACTCTATTCAATCGTAATATAAGTCATCGTGAGCTATATCAATTTCCAAGCTTTCTGAGCTATAAGAGAAAGGAGGGATACAAGATGATCATCAGCAAGTATTTTGTGACGCTTTGAATATACCGCATGGATATATTATGAATGAACGTTTTTAGGATCTTCTTTTGATGGAAATTCCTTACCGTATAGCAAATACATTTTCAGATATTGAAGAAGTTGGGATAGTGGAATAAGATCTAGTAGAGCTACCAAATATGATTGAGCTGAAGCCAAAGTATAATAAATCGTATCAAGTTTTATTGTTATAAAAATAAATGTATTATTGCTATCCCGCACTATGGAAAGTGGTTAAGAAGCTCCTGGTTGTATTTCCAACACCATATTTGGTAGAACATGGTTGTCCAATTCCTCTCCAAACAAAGAAATTGACTTCAAACTACTAAACATAGTGATTTAAGACTTATGTTAAGCGACTTTAGTCCAAACATTGGAAACTGGTATATCTTCATCAGGCCCATCCATCGCATTAAGTATTTACTGGAAAAACAAAAATGTGGCAACGCAAAGTACAATCACGACCTTAGTTAACTGGGATGACAGCTCAAAAAGTTACTAGAAATATTCCCTAATAATATATCCCTATACAAATAGTTGACATCTGTTACTTTGTATAACTGTATTGAACACGCATGGCAATGTATTAATGTGATAGTTAACCACAGTACTTTAGGCCAATATTATTTATATTTATTTGAGGTAGGGCATAAAGCTTATTTATCGTTTTATTCCATTCAAAAAAATATTATTCACAGCACTTTCACAAAAGATCTAACGAACATAGCTTCAAAATGGTGACTGACGAATTTAAACCATGTGGTTGAACATGACGGAAACAAGTTATTTACAATGATGCACCCACGATATAGATAAACATATTTTATTCAGTTAATTATTTCGAAATACGATAAAATAATCATAAAATAATTTATTATATATTTTAAAAAAATCTCTTTTCCAAGTAAAAATGATGTATTTAATAAAAGGTATTAATGTAAGCACTATATCAGACATCATAGATAACATTCCAAAATAAATAAATAATTTTAACTGTTTAAAATATTGTTACGGATTGGATTGAAAGAAATGATTAAAAGTAATGAAACAGTGTGAGAAAACTTTAGTTTACGTTATTTTAAATGTAAATTATAACGTATAGTTAAAAAACTTAACATTCATAACAAATCAGTGCTCTTTTACGAGTGTTGACAACCCAAAACATAAACATATTATTTTTGAACTCTCATCCAGGTAAAAACCTATCATGAACAGACATTATCTAAGAATCTTGTTAAATGAATATCAGTCTTTGAAAATATGGTTTCACTGAATCAATTTAATAAATTTAATTCGACTTTGATTAAATGTGCCAATAATTGGTACTGTTTTGAAATGTATTGTTATTATTTTACTAAGTTTTTTTGTGAAAGCCATTATTTTGAATAATGATTTTTATAGTGTAGGGGAGGGGGCACTGTGTATGAGTTTATGGAGTTAAGGTGGCGGCCTGTCAAAGTTTGGGAACCACTACTCCAAGGTGTTTTATGACTTTTGCCCCGCCTCTGGGGCAAAAATACTATATCAATGGGGTATAATTCCCACCGATTAAAATTTCAGTGTATTACCTTTTACTAAAATATGTTTTTACAAAAATGTTATGTCAGTATTTGTTTATTTAATTAACTTGGAAAGTTATAACTTAAGGTTATCTAACTTCAACAGTAATCCACGTGTAGTTTCTGGGTCTTTCAAAAGCACTGCACTCCTCAAGCCACTAGTCTTTGCATTTCCTACATTAGATTCACTCTTCTCTAGGAGGATCAATATATTCTTCATCACAAGCAGGACAATATATTCCAGTTCCATTCTTATCAGGTTGTAGAGATCTCAGTGTTTAGAGATCTTGGTTCTCTTTGTTTTTGATGTCTTGTCTTCTCTTCTCATACTTTTTCTAAATCATCAAGAGATTTTTTATATGAATATCCTGAAAGAATCTCAAACTTTGTTCCTTTTCTTGTTCGTTTGCGATCCCTCCTTATTTTTGGAACAGGTGGAATCTCAGATGGTGAATGTAAACTGAGGTTTGTGTGGTTGCATTTCTCACCAGGATCACTATCTAGAGCTTGGTCGGTAAGATTTGATGACAGAAAACTGTATAAGCTCGTTCATAAGTATTTTCAAATATCTTGGCTACTTAGAAGCCAGTTACAATAGTTATCCCTGGGTGATTGACAATTCATTGGCCATATGCAGTAGCATAATTATCTTTGAGAGGCTTAAAACACATTTGTCTGGGAGTAGAGTTTTATGACTGCTGTGGGGAGGAAACTAATTAAGGGGATGTAATGCTTCATGCAGAAATGTACTAATGTCAAATTAACATGGGAGCGGATTAGCTTTGGTAGATTGGATATGTTTTTGAAAAAGACTCAGCTGATCACGAAAAATTTCACTATTGATATAGCCTGAATCTTAACAAAGTGGTAGTGATTTTGGTTTAGCTCCGTTTATCGGTTCATTTTTTATTTGTTTTTGGAGACTGATTAAATTAGGGGGGAGCATAGGTTCCACTGTCACTGAATGCACACTGCATATATCACAGACTACTGTAATTGTCCTTTCTCAGCAGCTACAGTATTCCCAACCAACTTTTTCCCAGTGCCACTTACAACCCTTGATACTCTGTTAGGATCTGTTTGGATCCCGACCTCATCCATGATAAAGATACAACTTGAGGGACGGGAATGTTTGGTTTAAATGAGATTAAGATTGTAAAATATATAGATTTGTCTTTTATTGAAACCAACATTTCTAGCAATACTAGTTTTCTGAGGGACACTTTGCCTGCCATTGTCTTTAATCTATCAAAACATTAACTCAAACTATTTACTTCTGCATACTAAATGCCAATACTTTAAGACTTTAAATCTCTATCCATAAAATTTATATTGTAAATTCCTACAATAAGTTGCAAGATCTTGATCTATCTTTTAGGTAAAGTTGGGAGTAAACCTTCCTAGCTTCTCAACACCAAGATCTGAAAAAATAAAAGTTTCACCTTTATTTAAATATTAAAACAACAACATTGTCGTTAAACAGAATAAGCTTTACATAGTTAATCTAAAATATTTCTGTGTAAAATTTGGTAGATAGTTAGTTACCTTTTCAAAACTTTTGCTCGAAGTAAATTCTTCATTTCCATGTCAGTGTGACGTACAAACGAGGCTTAATAAGTTGTCGGGCTCTATCAATAACAGCAGGAGTTCGCGGTTTTTTTTTTTTTCAGTTTTCCCTATGTAGTTCTTTTCCTTTGTATAAATTATAAAATATTTAAATACATATATAGATAATACTTAAAAAAGTAATGTACATAATATTAATTAATAAACGTTCCCAAATTAATTTAAAAATAAAATGTTAATGCGATGCATTTATATTTAACTATTTTTTATAACATTGTTTAGGTATTTTATGGATAGGTAAAGGTGTAAAATTTGGAGAGATAATTAGATATAATAGATACCGTAATCTTAAAATGGTTTTATGAAACATATTTAGAGATCCGTGTGGACTTTTGCCAAAGAACTGATTGCGGACTTTTGCTCCAAAATAGTGTGCGGCACTTTTGTATTATAACGCTTCAATGGGAGAGAACTTCGCAATAAATAATAAATATGTGGTATTATCCATGCGGCTCTTGCTTTACATGGGTAACATATTTGTTACATTATATTTTAATACAACTTTGATAAAACGTTTTATAAAATTAATACCTTATTATTATATCAAGATGTGTTTTAAAATATCTTACCTCCTAGCTTGAAGTGAATGTCTTCAAATACAATGAATATACGTATTTCAGCAAGTCATTACGACACCTTCCACTATCAGTCCTCAGTGTTGCCAACCAAATTCAAATAATTGATAAGTGTATACAAAATATACTTCCCCGTATGGATTTTTACCCCAATCTACTCTATCTAAAATTGTAGTTATCAAACTATGTGGTATAGAAGGTTATCAAATGACAAAATGGCATTGTTAATTAAATAATATAGCCAGTATATTGTTTAAACAATTATGTTTTAAATCAAAGTCTACATACTTACCTATAATATCATTGATTTTAAAGTTATGTTCGTATTAATAGTGTGTTTATTTTGACATATTTTGTGGAAATTGGTTGCAGGAAACGCTAACATCTGTGAGGACTTATTGGTTAACTATCTGCTGTTGTATATATATATATACATATATATTGTAAAATGCAATAGAATCATATCATCATATAAAAAATCACTAATATAGTAACATAGCACAACCATGCTTTGCTTTCAGGTACACCTAAAATGGTGAAAAGTGAACTAAAGGATGAATTTAATGTATTTTTAACTTTCACTCACTTTCTTTGGATAGATTTTTGTTGTATTTTTCATTTACAAGAGAAGAGCAATTTGTCAAGTTTCCCTCAATGTTCCACAGATAAGAACAGTTCATCGTGACGGTCAAATTTCTCAGAAACACCTCACCTGAAAATATATATGGTACAAAAATATAGTTCTATCCAATTATTTTAAAATAGATGGAGAAGTAGGAAATCATAATATAGGTAAGATCTGGCAATTGACATGGTCCAAATCTGTCTTGACCTGGCTAAGATTTAGCTTAACATCTGTAACATTGTAATTAACCATCTTAAATTGTTGTGGGGGGGGGGTGTAATTTTAAATAAAAGTGAATAGATTTTATGTTAACATCCAAAACATTGTTAAATTGCCCGTAGTTTGAATTTTATAAACCAACATAGAATATATAACTTTATTTACATAATTTCTAAAAATTAGAATAAAAATAATTTTTATAGGATTTTTAAAATCATTTGACTACTGTATAACATTTTAGCAGTGTCCTTTCTAAAATTTAACGTATCTGTAACAGAAGCACATTTGCTTGATGTAGTAGGAAACACTTATTAGCTATAGTGAGCAGTGTCATGGCTCACAGCAACATTGTAACCTATAAAACATACTGTGTTCCTGTAATAATTATTAACTATATATTACCGGAGTATATATATTATTTATATATTATATATCATATTTATTATATATATACTATATATATAATATATATCATATATGTAATATATAGGGGGGGGTGTAATTTTAAATAAAAGTGAATAGATTTTATGTTAACATCCAAAACATTGTTAAATTGCCCGTAGTTTGAATTTTATAAACCAACATAGAATATATAACTTTATTTACATAATTTCTAAAAATTAGAATAAAAATAATTTTTATAGGATTTTTAAAATCATTTGACTACTGTATAACATTTTAGCAGTGTCCTTTCTAAAATTTAACGTATCTGTAACAGAAGCACATTTGCTTGATGTAGTAGGAAACACTTATTAGCTATAGTGAGCAGTGTCATGGCTCACAGCAACATTGTAACCTATAAAACATACTGTGTTCCTGTAATAATTATTAACTATATATTACCGGAGTATATATATTATTTATATATTATATATCATATTTATTATATATATACTATATATATAATATATATCATATATGTAATATATAAATATATATATATAATCTTGTTGTTTGTGTCATCAATACAAGGCACAGTCGAAATAAGAAAATAAATAGCAATCGTGGAGAGTTTACTATTGTTAATTCAAAACGGAACAAGCCAAGGTCCAAACCAGTAGCATATAGGAATCACTTTCTTAGGTGACCGCATGGTCTAAGGCGTCACTCCCGTGTTAGACTAGACTACAAATGACAGGGAGATTGGGGTTTTAATCTCGGTCGGGTGTAATAAGGGGGTGTCCAAAATGGTTTACCACTCTCCCCCCACGCAAATACGGGTACACTTCTTCTAAAATGTAAACTTCCCCATCCTTAGCTCATTAGATAAATTGGTAGTCTATATATGCATATAGCCTGAACAGGTAGTAAGACGTGGTGCTAACAAAAAAACCTCCGGAATCAAAAACGTAGGAGCGTATAACCCGAACGGGTAGTAAGACGCGGTGCTAAATAATAATAAAAAACGTAGGCCTATCTAAATACCGTATATTTATTAAATATAACACAGTTCTATTATAAATAAAATATTTTTCTTTATTTAGCAATATTATCATATTATATAATATATGATAGAGGATTTAGTAAATTTTTTGTACTTCTATTTATTTGACTAAGAAATCAATAACGTACAATACAAAGTTATTTATCTTCATGCTAACAACACCATATATTTAATCTGCGTATAGTGCGTATGTCCCGAACGGGTGGTAAGAAGCGGTTATAATAATAATAATAATACTTATTTAATCTAAAAACTTTCTCCCAGCCTAATATTACGGATAATGGCTATTTCGAGGTTAACCGGAACGTTGAAAACTATGAATCGAGCCACGCACCTCACAACCAATAATATCATTATAATAATTACCATCGCTATTATAGTAATAGATATAAAAACATAGTTTAAAAATTACGTTAATGCAATCAAAAATGTTTTCACAGCTTTTATTGTTTGAAAGAAGAAACGTAACTGTCCCCGTGGTGTAGTGGTCAGCGCAACTGGCTACGGACCTAGAGGTTCCGGGTTCGATTCCTAGCTGGCATCACTGGTATTTTCACGAAAGGGGAATCATCCCAACGGTCACCAGGGTTTGGTTAGTTGGGCTTAGGTGTGTTTCCACACCTTCATAATCCCTATCATCACAATCTTGGTACGAGGTGTAGGCCTCCATAGTTATGACTTGGACAACGTTCTGTTCCCACCGAGTGGCTGAAAGTCTACTCACACCGGTACGAGAACTAGCGATCATTTATATCTCCTCCGGTCAAAGATGCCATACGCTCAAAAAAGAGGCAGGAGCAAGTAACTAAATAATAACCGAGTTAACATAATAAATTTAAATATTGTGTACACCCTTCATGTTAGTCTTTCCACCACTTTTAAGTAAAGCTACCGGTTTGAATTATACACAAACATATTAAATATGAATGGGTTAAGGATTATGAGGGTAAAATTAGGAGAAATGTAACCACATTTTCTGTACCAGAAAGTGGGAAACCAGTTAGTAAAACCTCACTTTGTACACCCATACGGGATTCAAACTATGACCTCCCATCACCCGCAAACTAGGTTAAAATAATAAGTTTAACATTTACCACGTGCCTAACGATGCGGGTCATTCATGTTTAAATTTAATGAAATCTTCCTGATCGAAACAAAAGTATTTTATTGTATTTACACAGTGGTATCTATATCAATCATCTATATTTACTTGGTCCATTATATATATATAATACCAGTAAACCCTTTCGAAACTTTCGCATATTCAATCTTATGACCCCCCTCCACTCCGCCCCCCTAAAAAAATCTAGCCTTTAGTTGGGTTGTTGAAATTAAATACTCAGCGAAGTGTATACACAAAATAGCAAAGGGAGTTTATTAATGTGGACGTATTTACAATACCTCCTTGTATACAATATTTGATGTCAGAATGCAATAATCTTAAAAAATTGTATTTTTCTTTTTAAATGTTAATCAAACAATGTGTGTTTAACGTAGACAGAGTATGATATGTCAGGATTCAGTAAAAAAATAATCCTATCCACTCCCTATATATATGCTAGGCCCCAATCAAGAGGTTTGGAAACATTAAATAATTTACAAAAGGTCTCAAAGTACTCACATATTTCATTAGATCCACCATTTCAACATCAGAGCATTTTTGGCTGAAGATGTTCTTCTGTAGAAAATTTAATATTAAAATTAAATTTGTCATTATTATTAAGTACTATTATTCATATTGTACATTTATTTTCAGGGGTATTTAAAAAAGCACACACATAAAATTTGCTAGTATATGATTTATTTGATCACACCTTTAGTATATTATAGTTCTCATAGAATATATAAGGTGTTTATGAATAAACAAATATAAAAATAATTTACCTTACACGAAATTTGTATTCTCTAAATTTAGCAAAATATTTAAATGTTATTCAATTAAAATGTAAGTAATAATGATCTCTTTAACGAGTTTTAAAAGTATTTCTTTCGTTATTTATTTATTTACTAAGCGCGTCTTAATACTCGTTCTGGCTAAACACAAATATAATACATGTTATTAAGATGAAATACCATATTATAAGTTTCAACAGTGGTGCTTTTATGTACGATCAAATTATTTGGTATTTTAAATGGATGGTGAAGAAGTTAAAACAATAAAATTAATAAATCATGCATTTCATTTTAATTTAGAAACTGTTTTAAATATAGTTCAGTCAGTAATTTTAGAAAACTATTAATTATTACTAGACTATTAGACTATTTTATCTACATTATATGAAATAATTTATAATAAAAGGAAATAAACTGTAGAATATGCCATATTAAAGTTCGTTAGAAATGCATTATTCACATGAATATTTTACTAGTATATGTATACATTTTAATTATTATTGTTACTATTATTTGTTCAGATTGCTTTGTGTAGTATTTTTATAAAAACATGTGTGGTAAATTATTTTATGTTCGTCATACAAAGTAAAAATGAAAATAAAAAGGTATTTAATATTTTAGATTTTAGATGACCTACCATAACTTTAAACTAATAACTGTTGACTTAATTTTGTTTGTAATAAGTGTAATATTAATATAATTAAAAGAAATAATACTAAATTAAACTAGATATAAAATATTCACAAATTCGATAATTATTATTTCGAGATCCTTGATGAGAACGCGCTTGACCAAAATAAACCTCCAAGACGCGGGGCTTAGAATAATATTCCAGATTCTTCTTCAAACTACTGACGAGATGTGCCCGATAGTAATGCTCTCAACTGGAGCGTCCATCAATAAATACATATTTATAACTGTGCGCATGCACTCAATTCTATTAAAAAGTCTTAAGTTCTAGGGCACTTCAGAACAGTATTGCCAACTCAATTTTTCTCCAAATAAATAAAGTTTTTTAAAACTGGTTCTCGTGACTAAAATAGTCAAATAACGGCTAGCGGAATTTCTAAATTTTTAAAAACCCTTCTAAACATTTGTATTTTATTTCCATTCAAAAATAGCAGTCGTGGATGGAAACAAGAGAGTTATTTTATTCAGACATTAAATTACATACAACTCAATAAGAGAGTGAGACAACATATAGTGTTAGGCATTGGAAATATAAATATATCTATATATATTAGAGGCAAACATTCATTTAACTGCCATGAACGGGATAGATGGAGTCTTATAAATAAGCCCGAGCCTAAACGGCATCATATTCTGAGAGACAAGTTGTCAAAGGTAATTTCAGACGTAATACAATACTCTTGCTCATAAATGACAACTCAAAAATACATTATACAATCTATACTAAAGTGACCTTCAAATTAATCTCAAATAGTCCTGCCATAGCAACAAATGTATTATCAAATAGATCTCCAGATAAAATGATCGTTCAGGAAAGTGATCCAGCAAATACACATAAGAGTTAAGTTACCCTAACTGACAGTTCCCATAGGTTAAACAATAACAGTATAGTCTCATATAGACACAAAGTAGCTCCCGATAGAATATTAGAATACTAAACATATCAGAATCTATTCACCAAGGTCATAATATTGAAAACTACGGCGTCTAATGGCCAGCAAAAATAACATTAGTAAATAAAGCTAAGACTGCTGTATAACCTCGCTTGCTCGCGGCTTCTTCTTTGACTAACAATTCATAAACTTTAAACATTTTTAACAAGATAAATATTCTCTAAATAAATAACATGATGAATATAATTCCCTAAAATATTACAATAAGAAGAGCTGGCAAACGAGGGTACCCAAAGGGTAAAAAAGACCCATCCGTTAAGCGGATAAGAAATTTCAAACTAAGGCACAAGATCCAAAGGTCCCTCATAGGAATCGTGATGAAAGTGAACACGGTTTGAAATAACCACCCAAAGATATTAAAAATTATCATGGCTTTAAGAGCCCAAAATGTACTAAGTCCATATAGTGCCGATAATTAATAAATTTTAAGTATTACTAGTCCAGAACAATAATTTTGAATATAATAGAACATTTTAAGATAAAAAGGGAATTTTGGATAACCTAACGTTTAAATCATCCTCTGGCAATGCCGCTCACCTTGTAGCCAGTAAGTAATATGTCCCTACTACTCAAACACGCCATCATTATATACCCTAAAAGTATGCCACATACTCTCGAGGCGCGAGAACAACAGGATAGAGAGAGGGGAAGGGGAAACCATGCTTCGAGAACATACTGTAACTAGCTCCACGTCTCCAGATGCGCGCAAAAAAACAGTTCTATGAGTTGGCCAAGCACGGCCTACAGAGTGCAGTGAGTTCACGAATATCACTCTTTTTTTTCTGTTGGCGCCGCTTGGCTCTGGCTTCGGGAAATGAACCTCGGGCCGCTTCTGTCCAATGTTAGAAGGTGCCGCGGTGTGTTGTGGAGTTACAGATTTTGCTGAGATGGGTCAACT
>CABFOW010005030.1:18495-30458 GCA_902141385.1 Timema californicum
GGGGGGGGGGGGGGGGCAGGATGGTGAGTGAGACGACCTCTTAAAGTTTATATGTTGCAACACGGTTTCATATTTTTCCTAACAAGGAAAAAACTCGATTCAGGTGCTTAGGGTATAGTCGTATTTTATAGCGAATAAAAACGAGGGAAATGGCTGATATCCTTTCTCTTATGCCCTTACCCCCTCAAGCACATATATCCACCTGTACCACCCTCCCTTAGTGCGTGATACATAATCAGAGCCATTACTGCTTGTCCATTGGTCATATCCAAGCTTGATAAAATGTCATAGCCATATTCACACGATCATTGGCTAGAGCCGTGTGTCCTTGAAATATTCGGTCAAACAAGAATTGTAGGTAAACACATTTCAATAATAAATAGTATCGGTAGGCACGTAGCCTAAATGTCCGGATTATATATTTTGGTTTTCTGGTAGGTCAGGGTTGTAAGCTCAGTTAGCTGCAATTAAGGTATGTTTCCCATGTTTCTTTCACGTAAATTTGGGTTAATTTTTTTGTAAATATTGCCTTTCTAATGCCTAGCCCATAACCTCAATACTAATGTTTGTATCTCGGAAGGATACTAAGACGTGGAACAACATTATTCTGAATATATTTGAGAGATATTGATTATTGCTAATAAAATATTTTAAACTGTCTATGAAATTAGGAAGTCTAAAATGCATTGCCACACTTTATAAACCACCCCAACTATCTCAATTTAGAGCTAGTTCTAGCCGGTCTAGCTATCTACACTATCTATACCTACATGTATGTATGTATGTATGTATGTATGTATGTATGTATGTATGTATGTATGTATGTATGTATGTATGTATGTATGTATGTATGTATGTATGTATGTATGTATGTATGTATGTATGTATGTATGTGTATGTATGTGTATGTATGAATGTGTATGTATATATGTATGTATGTATGTATGTTTATGTATATATGTATGTATGCACTACTCAGGTGGTGTTTTGTATTATTTCCTTGATTTTAAAATAATGTGGGTGCGAGGAAGGTAAATGGCAATTTAGTTTTGAATTAATGGTTTATTAATATTTCTAAGTTGGTTTTAAAATAAAACCCGAGTCAAGAAGTATTATTTCCATACATAGATGAAAGTGTTATAATAACAATCTTCTGTAATATTCACCTTACCTCACTCGTCAGAAATTTAGTCGATACATTTATACTATCGAGGAACTTCAATTTAGAGTAGCTTTTTTTTTATTTGTTAAAGGACTTTGACCCCCCCTTTTTTATTGTACATTACCCAATAAAACATGTTATTGTTCAAATCTAACTTGAAATTATGTTATTTTGATTATTTCTGTATGGATTTTGCAAAATGTGGTTACTACTTCTAAGCATTTAAGTTGGTCCCGTTTTTTGAAAAGAATGCTTAACCGAAATCTTTATATTTTTCAACCGTAGATATTTTAAATCAGCTTTGTAACTAAATCAACTTTATTCACAAATGCATACGTTGTTCCAGAGGGTGGTATGCAAGAACGTATAGTGAATGCTTAGTTTTCATTAAAACATTTAATTTAATTATATTTACAAATATTTGTAAAACTGCAGTCTGTCACACTGTACCCCATACCTGGGGCAAAATGTAACACACTAAAGGGTAAAATGTAACACATAATTGAAAGTAAAAATAATTAAATGAATGTTAAGTATATACACTGATATTTATTCTAAAACAATATATTGTTTGTAATCAATCAGAAATGTATTTTTAACTGTAGTTTGTACATGCATATTCTAATTAATGGACGTTTAAGTTATCTATATTAACGCCAAAATAAAGATATGATTTTAATATTTTAGTTTTACCTGCAATTAGAGGTGTGTTATCACTATCGTAATATCTGTTTCTGCTACAAAGGCTATATCTGGCTCAACTGGAAACATGAACTTCCTGGGATCTTTTACTGATTTTCTAAGATAGCTTATCTCAATATCACCATACTCGTCTTTCTGTTTTATAATTTTCCCAACATTAAACCCTAGTTTTCCCACTGGAAACTTGACCGATACATAATCATCAACTTTGGTTCTCGAGTTTCTGAAATAGGTTCATCATCTTCTTAAAAACAGTTAATATCCTTGGAGGATGTTAAGACTGGAGAATTATCCTCGTCGTCTGCTGTGTCTAATTTTTCTCTAAACAATTTTTTTGGTGCTTTCTTTTTTACCTTGAATTTTTACTAAGCTTTTCTTTGCTGTGCAGGTAGTAACAAGCTTTCTTTTACAGGTGTATCTGTTGGAATTACAAAATCTTTCCTTTCTCCCTTTGTTGCAAGGTTTTCTACTTTTTGCCTTTAGATATCCACGAAACGTTTCAGGGCTGATGACCTGTGTAGGAATCTGATAAATTTGTTTATTTTCCGTATCCCTATTTAATACCACAGTTTCACTTGGGATTATATTACCTTCTTCTGACGTACAAGACAATGAGTTATCAATTGCCAGCATTTCATTTCGATCTTCTGGGTGGTCTGTCACGGCACTGCTAAGGTAATCATCATCATTAAACACACCTGAGTCATAGGGAAATATACCTGTCATTCTAGAACCAGACACGATGTTTGATGGTGTCATGGATTTTTCGAAAGCTTTCCTAACACATTCGGCAATTTGATAAATATTGAATGGAATACCAGGATGGTGCAACAGCCATGATTCTATGGCACGGTCATAATGAGACTGAAATGAATGGAACACACTTACATCTAGAGGTTGCATTTTATTGCTGCAATGAGGTGGAATCGTCAGTAGAGTCACTCGATTCTCCTTGGCAATTTCTAAGGCTGCTAGAGTAAGATGGCTTTCATGGTTGTCAAAAATTAAAAGTTAGGGATTTTCTTTTGAAGAATGAGAATACTTTAAAAAAAACGTTGCATTACCTCCAGGGAAAGACTGCTATTCATCCATCCAGATGGCGTAGCAAGTCCTAGGATTCCACCTTTGGTAATGTGTCCCTTAAAGTGAACCCGTGGAAATACTATTACAGGGGGAAGAGCAACACCAGACGCGCTGACAATGCGGCAGGTAGTGAGTGACGAGTGTGTACTTCTCACCAATTATAGCCTTATTCAATTTTTTAACACCTTTCCGAGCGAGGATCCGTTTTGGTATTTGTACCGTCGAGGTGCCTGTTTCATCCAAGCTATATATATTAGTACCGTCACTGATGTTAGTGGTGCGAGATAAGACATATTTCAAGTTATAAAAAAAATATTCAAAATTGTGTTTATTAAAGGAAGTTGCCCTTGATAAACTACAGGGATCAGGTCGTCGAAGACTGAGACATGGATGTCGATCTCTGAAACTGTACAACCAGTCTATACCTGCCATTTTCTTCTCCAACTAGAACAGAGGAATTTCAAGACCATTGTGTTGAACCATTTCAAATGCCAAATGTTGAGTTTCCACAGTATCCAATCCATAACACATTTTTGCACACTGAAATAAATATGACACCAAGGCAACTACTTGTTCATTCGTAAAAATACCACCTGAATTGTACTTTGGACACATGCGTATCTCAGATCCTTCCTTTTTTTTTAAACGTGTTAAAATAAGAGACCTAAAATAGTTAGTATACATTTAATTTATGATGTGTTTGAAATTGTTATTGTATGACTCTTGCTATTTCATGGTACCTGAACAATGTCCCGTAGTTCACATTCTTTACTGCTGCTGCTTGACGTAAGCTCATTCCCTTAGTTACGAGATCAACTGCTTCTCTCATATCATTTTCGGAAAATAACCCCATATCTGTTTTCCGTTTCCTATGACGAACCATTACTGCACCGGTTTTCTATAAACTAAAACACAAATCAGACTTAATTTTTAGGCATATTAGTTATTATGATTAGTATTGTTACTATATGCAATGATTAGTTGAAATGATTATTGCATCAAAATTAAATTAAATAATTTTATATTTCCACCCGACCTTTATGTTATAATTATATTTTCACTCTAAGGATTTCACAATATTTTGATCTTATTTTTGTAGACTCCATTCGTATAATCTAATTTTCATTATATCTCTTTTCGAATCTTATGTTTAAAATACTGCATGGGGCAGAGTGTAACACTTGGGGCAGATTATAACATTGTTACACTCTGCTCATTCTCAGTTGTTAAACTGTGCCCCATAAGGCCTAGTAACGGTTAGATAAAAATTCTAGGTATTTGTAACCTACTTAATGAATGCTAATAACACCGATGCGTGGACAACGAAACACTTTCATTACTATAATATTATAGCTATAATATATTATTAACTTAAGTAATTGTCAACAACACAAGATATATAAAAGAAAATACTTTACTTTCCTGAAAACAAAGAAATAGTTTTAAACCAGATGCACTACACACGTACCATTCAGCTTCACAATGGCTACTGGCGGGAAGTGTCAACATAGCTATCGCTATGGGTTTCGTTCCTGATTTCGTCATAATTCGCGCAAAATTCAAAATGTCACACTGAACCCCATGCTACACTCTGCAACAACCTCCCCTACACTATCACTCCACCTTTTAACCTATGATGACGCAAGAAAACTCACGCTAGTGTCGACTTAGCATCCACTTATATTCCATTCACGGTAGGAATTGACTTCTGAAAGGCCTTTTTCCCTACCATAAATCTACTATATAGTAGGATATTGGTAGGAAAAAAGACCTTTCAGAGAGTAATTCCTACCGTGAATGGAATATAGTCAAGTTCTTGCATAAGGGCAAGGCCCTTAGTCTCGTTAGTAAGAGTGGTTGAGAATAAAGCTGAGCCTCCTGAGCTATGTTTTTCCACACTTTGTTGCTGACAAAAATGTAACTTCAGTTCCCTCTTTTCACTATCATCTTGGCAGTTGAATTACTTAAGACCTATCTATAAATTATTAGCTAAAAGAATCGTCGAAAAGGCTCATAGGTTCTACCCCTTGCCCCTTAGGCCCCCTAAGAGTTTGTCTCGAAAGACCGTACAAGGATTTCCACTTTAGTCACCATGCCAGGTAGGTACACTTATAATGAACCGAAATTAGTATATCTCTTTTAACTATGGAGAAAATCATCATTTTAAATAGTTTCAGGGAAGGCTTTAAACTAATACAACCATGATAAATAAATTTAATAAAAACGAAATAGAAAGGGTTTTTATCTGGCATTTAAAAAGTTATTAAAATTACTTTAACATAATCTACGTCAAGTCATGTGATCTGCAGCTGCCACTTAGATAAGTCATAGTATCGGTAATATAGTTATTAAAACTACTTTAACATAATCTACGTCAAGTCATGAGATCTGCAGCTGCCACTTAGATAAGTCATAGTATCGGTAATATAGTTATTAAAAATCAATATTAAACGCAAATTATTCCGATTGTATTCTCTACGCCCCCTTTCCTACCGTATTCTTACTAAAGTATTCATTATGGCAAAGAAAGTAATTAATAAATATTTACTACAGAGATATTACTTCTTTAAATTACTTCTAGAGTTATCCATATTAAGGGCTTACAATTTTCTCGGGCGAGGCCCTTCAGACACTCCACTCCCCTTTGCAGTTGATCTCCTGTCGTACCCCCACCCTTTCCCACTTTCATATAGCTTCCGATTCTAGAAAAAAAGCGCAAGTGAAAGAAAAGTCCGCACAGAAAAAAACCACAACCATAAATGTTCACAAGAAAATAAGCCCACACGGAAAAAAAGGCCACAAGAAAAAATGCTCACATGGAAAAATGTCCAAAAGGAAAAATGCTCACGGAAAGATCTCAAACTAAAAGTGCGCACGCTGAAAAATGTCCCTAGATACAAATGCCTCCATTAATTTTTACTTTCTCATCAAAAGAGAAAGTATTTTAATCGTGAACAAAATCGAAAGTGAAATATTTTAAAAAAATTAATAAGGAAAAAAATTGCATTTTACAATTTTGTCAGTCCCCTTGTCTGTCGATGTATGTACTCAAACATGATATTTAATTTTTTAGGTTTATACCTCCAGAATGTGTTTTCATTTTGATCCTAGCCCTCAAATTTTTTTGAATTCCGACTATTTCAAAAATGGCTTTAACGATTTTGATTGAAATTAAGTGAAATAACGCCTTATAGTTGGTATTTAGGTAAAAATTAGTTGAAGGGCAATATACTGATGAGTAATTTTAGAAAATTCGAAATATTTTAAAAGCTACTCTAACGATTCTGTTACAAATTGATTGGTATCTGTGGTATGTATGTCACTACAAAAATAAACACGGTGTATTTGTTTCTTGGAAAAACATTAGCTTAAGGATAGTTTACTGATTATATGTTTTCAAAAAAAGTGAAATATTTTTAAAGCCGTTTGACCGATTTGTTTACAAATTGGTGTAAACTCGTTTTTTGAATAAAATGTCGTTTAAGGGTAATGGCTGATTTTTCAAAATCATGAAATATTTTAAAACTGTTTTAACGATTTGGTTTCAAATAGGTATCTTGGGACTATTTTACATGATAAATAATATAATTTACATGTTTTCGGGTTGGAAAGTATTTTAAGGGTAGTTTGTTTAATGATGACTGAATTTTCAAATAATGTACTAGATGAGAAAGTTTGTATGATAGATCATACCATTTATTTTGTGTTTGGCCCATAATCCTCGTACAGTTGACGATGAATCTTGGACAGAACCCATGTTTTTCGCATGAAAATAAATAATAACTGCGAGAGTTCACGACTGGTGGGATCATTGATGATACTGTAGTACTCATTTTAAATCACTAACTACAAGACACAATTCAAAAATATAGATCAGGAGTCCCCAATTATTTTTTATAAGGGTTCGTTTTAGAAATTAGCCCAGCTCACGTGGTCCAGAAAGCTTTAAGAGTGACCAACGGTCACACCATACATGCCTACACTAACGTGATTTTCCTTCCTTTTAGTTATTTTAATTATTTACTTACAAAAACAAAATAATTAATGTATGCTAAATTAAACGCAAAATTACTCAAACATACAAGTACAATACGAAAAAACATATATTTCAAATCAAAGTATGATCACATTCTATGAAATTTATTTATGTTTATGAGAGTGCAAAGGTGGTCGGGACTCGAGAGATAAGATGTCTAACTTATGTGTTGAAGGTCCTGTGTTCAAATCTCGGCTCCGACGAGTGCAGATTTTTCAGAATTACAAACCCTTCCTTTACCTATGACAAAGTGTATACTTTGCGAATGTGAGGAATACAAGGATCCACCGGGGCTTAGAACCCACGTTAAGATTTGGTTGGACACCTACTATATAAAAAATATAAAGTTGTAGAGCCTATTTCTCAGAAACTATACATAGTAACAACATGCGGTTTTTTGTGTCATATTACACTTTTAAATTTAAAATGACATTTATTAATAAAAAAACTACAAGTTAATATTTACTTTTTTACAATAAGATGTAATTTCAATTAAATTAAAATTAAATAAAACATGAAATACAGGAATATACTTTTGAAGTTATCATATTATTATAGAGAATAAGATAAGGTTCTATCTTACACGATGAATATTTATAATACAATATTTTTTTACAAAATTTGATATTTTCAAATTTAATCATGTCTAAATTGTTGAAAAAGTTCAGTAGCTTCTTGGTAGATTGCTCTGTCTTCGGAAGCGCCTCTCTCTCTCTCTCTCTCTCCTCCCCAACCTCTTTTTGAAATTCACTTCTTTCCATCTTTTTTTCTGTAAGCCCCGCTACTCGAAATTACTAATTCTCTTTCATTTTACTACTACTATTATCTCCAAACCTAAGCTATTGAAAATGTTTTCTGTGATGTATTTGTATGATCTATGCTAAAAAAAATTATAGAGTAGACTTGTTTATGTTTATCTTATAAATAATTTGTAAAAGCAGTGTTTCCTTGATTAGATAAAACCTATTTGTATAACGTTGGTTTTGGAAGAAGATTTTATTTATTTATTATTATTATTATTTAGCACCGCGTCTTACTACCCGTTCGGGTTATACGCTTTAAATACTAATTACGCTAATGGACTGAGAATTGGGGAGGTTGACTTTAGAGGAAGTGAACCCGCATTTGCGTGGAGGGAGAGTGGAAAACCATTTAGGAAAAACCACCACCAGTTCACCCGACCGAGATTAGAACCTCGATCTCCCCGTCCTCAGCAGTCGAGCTCAACACGACTAGCGCGTTAGCCAACTACGCCACCGAGGCGGGTTTGGAAGAAGAGAAAACTGAAAAGGATTCCTCTAAATAGTTTTATTTGTGTTTTATAGACGAACAAGACCTTTTCCCACTTATAGCAGAATTATTTTTGAAGACATTAAGCTTCAGTGGCGCATCCATAAGTTTACTTAAGGGAGGGTTGGCATGTGTGTTAAAGCTACTATTTCTGTCCCCTGAAAATATTCATCAACTTATTTTAGTTTAAGACATTTTTTTAGAGAAATTACACACACACGTGTATATACAGGTTGTTAAAAAAAGGGGTTCAGAAATTATGGATATTGTTGTACACATGAACATGAGTAGAATGATATTAATTATGTTGCGTGACCTCTAGTTGTGTCGATGCGTCGGTAAACTCCAATAATAATACTAATACAAATAATAGTGGATAAAACAATTGTTTATAAAATAATATTTTTTTTTACTTTATAACGTCACAACAATTACAATTTATAAATTTAAAAAATTAATATGCGTGTGTGTGCGTGTGTCTGTTTATGTATGTAAATTGTTATTATAAGTTTTAATACATATTCAGAGTAAACTAAACAAATCCATGCCATAGTACTCAATATTATAGATTCCTTCAGCAGTGTCGAGCGTATTTAGGGAATTTTTTTCTCATATACTTTCCGACTAACGTGCCAGATTCGTGTTGAGCTAGACTACCGAGAACGGGGGGAGATTGAGGTTTGAATCTCAGACGGGTGAACTGGACTGATTTTTCCATTCTCTCTCCCCCAACGCAAATGCGGGTGCAACCTTCCCGATTCCTAGTCCATTAGCGTAAATAGTACTTACAATAAACAAAACACACTTCGACTATGCTGCTCTCCTGCCAATGACTAAATGTTCTGGGACCTGTTCACCCAGGCATCCAGACTAGAACAGGACCGAACACGAACATCCTTTGGTGCGACGGGCAAAAACCGACAACTGGTGGATCGGGGCTGAACAGAGCAACCAACACATTTTGTTACAATGTTCTGTTCGGAGAATTATCCACACTTGTCGCAAATATGTTCGTGTTAGTTGTTCTGTTCTATTCTGGACCCAGCTTGACTTCCCATTCGATTCCCGCCATATTGCTAAAATAAACACAAGTTTATTTCCGAACCGTCTTAGTACCTATTAGGTTAGTGTGTGTAAACAACGTGATCTGTTTCATTAATAGGGGGTTAGCTAAAACGTTTCGGTAAGTAATTTTGCTTTTAATTACAACTATTTTTATTGCTTTTTATTTTAAATACACTTTGTAAAAGTAGAAACTCGATAACTCGAACCTCTATAACTAGAAATGTTCTGTGAGCAATTTTCGTGTGGGCTTTTATCACCGGCGGTTCTTTTTTCGCTCACTAACTCGATACTTTTTTGCGAGGTGTCTCTGCGCAATATTTCAGCTCTGTACCTATATATTAGATAAACCCTACCATTGCAAGCCTAAGGCTACCTCTATAACAGACTAGCTGATATGTCCGTTCTTTGAACCAACTGTGGTATTAACCGGATAAGTCCCATCAGGTGTTCACATGTTCATAATGTATTCACTTCCATGGATTTTAATCCAGGAAACTCTCATTGCTCCACTTGCTGCATAGTGTCCTCTGAGAAACAGTCTGTGTGCTTTTACCAGAAACCAGGCAAAAGAATAACATTGTAGCTAATACATCACTTAATTTAACAGGCAACTCAGATACAGCAGATGCTTACAGGGTTTGGTCTCAATGACTGTCATCTTTTAGTAAAACACCAAAATAGAGATATTTTACATTTTAGTTATGCTTTTTATATTTTACAGTCAATAAAATAAAATATGGTGATTCCATTCGTAAAACAAAGTAAACAACTTAATAGCAACATTTTCTCATAGTTATGGTTTCTAGTCAACTATAACAAATACTGATAATAATAGAAAGTATATCTCCTCCACCCCTGTCTTGGAGCCCCATTTTGAAATTCACGATTTTTAGAGTTGTAGCTTTTCTTAATAACCTCTTATGTACAACTATGCCATTAAATATAACTATATTTTGAGATATTTTTGTATTTAATTTGAACTCTAAGCACTTTTAAATATTGGGCATGTTGTTATACCAGGGCAAGTATTTTGATGACCTATAATATGCCAAAAAATTTCATAAAATGACACTAAATATTCCAAAAAGATACTTTAAATTTACAAAAAGAGCCAAATAAGTGAATGCAAAATCTATGAATGCACAAGAATCAATCAAACGCACACTTTACAAGTGGAAACTAAAAAGTTAGAAATGCAAAACCGCAATAAAACCTACATTCCGTTAAAAACTAACCTTAATTTATAGGTTTTTTTCGTGTGAGCATTTTTTGTGTGAGCAATTTTTCGTGTGGGCATTATTCATGTGAGCATTTTTCGTGTGGGCATTTATCCTTGTTCGCATTTTTTCGTGTGGGCTTTTTTCCTTGTGGGCATTTTTCCTTGTGGGCATTTTTCCTTATGAGCATTTTATCTTGTAATTTTTTTTTTTCGTG
Organism: Timema californicum; assembly: GCA_902141385.1. Taxonomy (NCBI): domain Eukaryota; kingdom Metazoa; phylum Arthropoda; class Insecta; order Phasmatodea; family Timematidae; genus Timema; species Timema californicum. Next base: position 29,268 of record CABFOW010005030.1, read on the forward strand.
TGAGCTTTTTTTCCTAGGAGTATTTATGACAGTGGGTTTTTTTTCTGTGCGAAATTTTCATGTGCGCTTTTTTCCGGTCGCCATAGCTTCCTAAACCCATGCCTGAAAGGCTGTTAATACTATCCGATACTATAGTTAACTAAACATCCAATCAGGACATGTTGGTCAAAAGCTTGAAAGTTGGGAATTTTGTGAGATTTGAGATCTGAAGTTGGGAAATTATATGCTTATTTTGTACTCCATTACTTTCTATTATGAAAGTCCTTAACCACAGACAATTTTAAAATTTCCCAACTGTTGTTCCCTAAGCCTACTCTACCAAAAATCCCAACTTAAAAGCTCATCAAACATTGAAAGGATATTCCTTCTGTAGTAAATGTAGAAAGCTTAGTTAATCAAGTAGCCTAGTAGTGCCGTTTTCAGCAGGCAGAGACAACGGCCAGTTAAATGTATGACGAATGCGGTATGGAAACGAATCGTAAGGGAACATGAGCTGCCCAGTAGCAAAATTTCACTCAGCCAGCAATGCTTGAAGTGGCAGCATTGTCAACCAATGTTTTATTTATGACTTAGTGTTGTTAGTTTTAGTTGTGACTTTCGTGGCTGCTAGACTGTCACAGTTTTATTATTCAAATTATCATACTTTGTATAGCCAAAGCCTTAATTAGGGCTTTATTAAATTTTGAAGGCATAAATGCCGTGAATGTTATGCAACCTTTTATTGTTTTCTTCTCGAAAGCTCTGACTGATGAAATGAGGAAATTGAGGTTAGTGTTAATGTTTGACTTCTGAAATACTCACCAATTTTTCTAGCAAGTATCCATATTAGTTTTAATTGAACTAATGTATCTTATTTCATTGTTTATTAAAATAGTCTTTCATGAAAGCAATTTAAATAGGCTCAAAGCAACAATGAAGGAAAAGGATTAATAGGGCTGTGTTACATTGTTACAACTATTGTAATTTTTCATTTGATTAAGTATTATTATTATTATTAGCACCACGTCTTACTACCCGTTCGGGTTATACGCACTTACGCTATTGTGTAATGGTAGGGTGATTGTGAGATGAAATGAAGGACCTACAGTTTAACGTGGAATCCGAACCACGGTGGAGGCCTGGCATTCCCCACATTCACAAGATGTCTTGTCAGAGGTGAAGGAAGGGTTTGGTAATCAGATAAATCTGTGC
>CABFOW010005030.1:32490-47663 GCA_902141385.1 Timema californicum
AATGCCAGGCCTCCACCGTGGTTCGGATCCCACGTTAAACTGTGGGTCCTCCATTTCATCTCACAATCACCCTACCATTACACATTAGCGTAAATGAGTATAACCCGAAAGGGTAGTAAGACGCGGTGCTAATAGTATTTTAGCTTGATAAGAAGTTGTTATTTATAAGCTGGCTATTTTATTATCAAAAGTGTTGAGTGTTTGTGTCTGCTTGCGTGTTTTGAGGTCTGGCCACTTCTCTCACGAGAACACATAAGAGGAGCTATTATTAGCTTTCAGCTTGGTTGCAGGTAGTATTCACTGTATGGAGGGAATTTTCTCCAAGACATGAATGTGATATATATATATATATATATGTGTGTGTGTGTGTGTGCATGGTTTCTTTAATTAAATTATTATTATTATTATTATTATTATTATTTAGCACCGCGTATTACTACTCGTTCGGGTTATACGCTTTAAGTACTAATTACTCTAATGTATTAGGACTTGGGAAGGTTGAATTAGAGGAAGTTAAACCGCATTTGCGTGGAGGGAAAGTGGAAAACCATTTTGGAAAAACCGCCCCCAGTTCACCCGACCGAGATTCGAACCTCGATCTCCCCTTCCTCAGCAGTCGAGCTCAACACGACAAACGCGTTAGCCAACTACGCCACCGAGGCGGGTTAAATAATTATAAAGATATGCTATGTATATATTTTCATACAGTGCCTCGTTAATAACATTTGATGCAAAATCCTCCATCTACTATCAACCATAATTTATCTAAAATATAAATAGGACTCACTCTTTATTTTTACCCACACAAATGTTTGCAGTTGAAACGGGCATTCTTTAATAAATAGTACAGTTAGACGTTATGAATTTGATTAAATCAAATGGGACTAATAATGACATTCCCAAATTGTTTATTCATCTGATATTTATTAAAGGTAAAAACTGGGCCGGGTTGTAAGTCGGTTCATCCTGGGATCCGCAACCCGGCCCCCTGGTGTGGTGGTCAGTTCACCTAGCTACGAATCTTGGGGTCCTAGATTAGATTCCCGGCTGGTATCATAGTTAATATTTCCGAAAGAGGAATTACCCCAAATATCACCAGGGTTTGGTTAGTTAGGCTTAAGCTAGGTTTAAGAGTTTACTGGTTACAAACCCTCATACTCACTATCACCATCACCTCATCTCACCGGGACATGGAAAGAGCCCCCACGGAACGAATTTACTATTAGTACATTTTGGCATCCCCTGGGTATTACATTAGTACTGGATAATCTTTCCACAAACTGGGATACGAATGATGTAGCCCAGATGCACATTATTATTATTATTATTATTATTATTATTATTATTATTATTATTGAATCCACGGACAGAACAAAATTATTGATCGAGCTGCATTCTTGGCATGCCTGCTCTGGGTTGTTATCTATGAAGAAACAGCACCCAACAGTTTTTAATTTGCTGTTCACTCCAAAATATTTATCATTAGCTTTTTGAGTGTAGAACAATAACTAGAAGATTATTAAAATTTATCTATAATAAGATGTATTTAAAAAAATTAACCATCAAATGTTAAAAAAAAATCTAAAAACTAAAATAATTCCACAACAGTCATATAGTGGTTAAAATAGTGATGGGGGGTATTTGTTGTATACAAGCTTTAAATATGTTTTCTTATTTCTTTAGATAAAATTTTTTAAGACTTGAATGTCTTCATATTCCAGACAAAATTTCGGCAACGTTTATTACAGTTGTCAATATATATTGTAGCACACGTTTTCCATGTTGGCCCTCCTCATTCTTCAAATTAGTTCAACTATATATTATAGACATTCGATTGTGCTCCTGGTGACCTGGCGGTCTAGGGATAAGGTGTCAGACTTCTATGCTGGCGGCCGGGGTTCAAACCTCGGTCCTGGCACAGATTTATCTGATTACCAAACCCTTCCTTCACCTCTGACAATACATCTTGTGAATGTGGGGAATGCCAGGCCTCCACCGTGGTTCGGATTCCACGTTAAACTGTAGGTCCTCCATTTCATCTCACAATCACCCTACCATTACACATTAGCGTAAGTGCGTATAACCCGAACGGGTAGTAAGACGCGGTGCTAATAATAATAATGATTGTGCTCCAATTATGCTTCCCGCTTTGCTCCAATGGACGCACAACTATCTTCCCCTCAGCACGCGGCACCAGGCAATCCACCCCACCTAATTAGGCCCATATCACACCACAGCGCTACCAGTGGGTTTTGTACCGTGGACCCACTCCTGTATTTTTATTGTGGTTTATTTCTTGCAGCATTGACAATTTATACCAGGAAACATTCATGGTAGAGACCTTCGTTATGGGACTCATCATCTGATGACTACTGCAATCGCTAATTAAAGAGGAAATGCTGGGAAAGGGTCGTGGACATTTTTGGACAAGATTTGATGACGACAATAGAGAAAAATGAGCTTGGTTACTTTTTTAAACACATTTATTTTTATTTTACAGTACTTTATTTAGCACCACGTTTTACTACCCGTTCAAGTTAAACTGTGTCCACACCTCTCGTGGACCCTTCTGGCGTTACGGGAGACAACTAGTGTCAGTCCCCGTTGACGCTGGGGCTAATAGTAGGGGTTCGTGACCCAGGCTTGGGGCACGGCACAACAAGTCGTTATGAAGTACATACAGACCCTAACTAGGGGAATGTAACTAAGAAAAGGTGACCTGATCTAAAATAGCTTGAACAATTTAGATAGCAAATAGATTTATTGTAACAATAGGATTAAATATTAAGTTTACAACATGAATACATGAACACAAGATTTAAGTTTGTTCAAATCAAATAGAAAAAGGTGATTGTCTTGCTGTGATAACAAAAGCTGGGCTGGTGCCAGGCTACAGTCGGGTGTTTCTTGAAGAGAAAGCAGTAAGGCAATTATTAATGAAAATTAACTAAAATTTGTATACATCTATGATTTGGACACATTTATAATTTAATCAATCTTGCTTGATTGGAACTGTAGCGTAAGAACTTAAGAGGCATTGGATCTTGAGAATCAATAGAAAGATCTGTTTATTACATTGTTTGATGGCTAACAAACAGGTGTCAACAAAAATAGTACTATGGCTGGTCTCTTTCCCTATTGGTACTGCCGGAGCATTCAATAGTACAAACATGTAGTGACTCACTCTCTCAGGGGTGCAACACTAATTTGAATTACGCTTAATAACCATACAGATACTGTAGGCGTCCAAAGCGGGCAAAGAGGGAAATGGTATTATCTGCGCGGACCCCACTATGAATCAAGCGGAGTTCCGCGGCTTACACACCCAAGCTAATACCACACGCGAAGCGTAACTACCTGCCAAACTCAAAGATAGAACTAAAAAAAAAACCACACAGGGATTTAAACAAGGACAGACAGCCTGGTTGAAGCCATACTAAATATTAACAAATGAACATGACGTCCACGGCGTCATGAGAAACATTGACTAGTCTTATGGAACTTGTGGGGACCAGCAGGATTTAGAATTAAATCCTTCTTACATCTAAAGCAGAAGGCTCATATTTTGAAACTGTACAATAGAAAAATAACTGCTAGGACTAATATATCGAGTCTGAAGGACTTGCTTGCGGTGGATCCTACGCCCAATACTGCATGGTTCCATCGTTTGAGCGAGTTATCTGGGGTCCCTTCTTCGGAGCTACGTTGTGATAGATTGCCATACCGTGAAACTGAGGCACAGCTTTTTATACCCTCAAATCTGACTTGAACAGAACAAAACAAAATAGGTGATAAACTCAGAAACATAGAGAGAGAGAGAGAAGGAGACGGATGAAAGCAAGGTGAAAGGGAAACAAAGGAGGGAGAACAGCTTGCGGAGTGAGGGGAAAGTAGGGTTCGTCGAAACGCCGCTTGGAAACTCCGAGCGCAGCGGGTCGCTGGGTCGAGTTCATTCTACAGTCCTTTGCACATCAAGAGTAGAAGAGAAAGCACGTGTTGAAGCCGCCATCATGTTGGTCTTGAATGTTTTCTCCAAACAGGATGGCGAGGGAATCCAAGAACATCTTGATATGGTGAGTGGATATTGAAGCCTATTATAACTAAATATGTCAGTTTAATTCTCTTCTTTGGAATCTGTTACAGTATTTATCAAAATTTAACGTCTCTTAAAAACCACGTGTTTCACCCTCGGGAAAATCATGATTATATATATCTGACTTCATCCAGTCACGGAAAATAAATCTTGAAGCAAATGACTCTTAAATATGTTGATATTAATTATTTCTTTCGTTTCAGTTGTCATAAATGGTCAAATTTATAATAAATAATTGTATATGTCTAATCACTCTAATTGACATGCTACAGAGTTGTGCAAAGAAGTCACTCAGGATGTAGTCACTCAAGTCTTTATTCAGTGCTCTAATTAAACCCCTGGGTTGATTTGGTTACACAACTGTACATAAAAAGAAACCTCATCTCCGTGCCCACACGAGATAACATCGCAATGACTACGACGTGCTCTCAACAAGCCCAGAACTGAGTGTGCCACAATGAGCTCGAGGTCAGAGCCTCAAAGCCAGCTGCAACCACGTGCAGGGACAAACAAACGAGCAGCACTGCGCACACACAAAAGAGTCGAGGAATCTCGGCACAGAGCCCCCTGCCCCCTTAAACTTAAGCACCGGAGGGAAGAAATGAGGCAGCAAAATATATATATAGGCACGAATAAAGTAATTATAGAAAAAAAATTGGACCAACCAAGGTAAAAACTTTGATCAAAACATAGAACAATGTCACATGTGACAAAATATTACAAAAACAGAACACTTGGTAATTTCTAACCTTGGATAAATATAACCTAGCTCAAAATTTAACAACATCCGGAGTTCAGTGCGCACGCACCTACCTATAAAAAAATTACATTTCCAAATTTAAATACATTAAGATATTAAAGAATTATGTCCAAAAATATACCTCGAAGGACTTAAAGTAGAATTGCATGGTTATTAGAACAAAATGATTAAATAAGACACACAATCACTATTTCTAACAAAATTAGGATTATTGATCGAAAATGCATTTTCGAGAAAAAATATGTAGAGATCATATTAACTTAATACATAGTCCTTATTACTTTATCTCACTCTTAGTTCACTCAGTTCTTTGTGTGCCCTGTATTATCTTAGTACCACTTTGTATTGTCTTTCCAATGAACTCTCATATTATATTGTCATTATGTTAAGATATGGGGTACATTTAACAAACGGAAACGAAAATCAGAACAGAGATACACTTTGCTTTCTCAAACAAAACATACATTCAAACATTGAAGCGAACTTAAGCTCCTTTTACACTCATTGAGTCAGTGACAAGGTTTTAGCTGTGTGACGTGGACGTGGTGCATGGCCAGACCAGTGATAGGCTCTATTAACAGGATTGTGACAGGAGTAAGAAACTTTGATATAATAATAGGAATTAACCACTGGTAGTATAACTTCGCCGTTCTGCCGTCTAAGGTTCTACTATAATTATGCAACTCATACATGACTTTATCTAGACTTTGTATGGTACCGAATATCTTCACACATTGGATCTACGTGCTACCTTATCCCACGCCTTCTTTAGCTGACTTAAAGCCTCCCTCCACTCTGCCACAATGCATGGATTGGACTGATCCTGTAAACTGCCTAGGAGCATTTCCCGTCTCAGGTTGGTTTGGGAGAGCAATTCATAACCTAACATCAAGGAAGAAGGGATATTCTTGTGGCTTTCATATTCAGTGCTATTGAACACTATTTGCAACGGTGTTAGGTTCTTATCCCAGTCCTTATGATAGAAATGGTGAAAGGCAATTAAGGTGGTCTTGAGGTTCCGGGGGAACCTCTCCACGTGCGAAGGCTGTGGTTAGTGAGGGGTGGTGGTAACATGCTTTATATCATTATTAAAACACATATCCTCAAATATTTTGTATGTAGACTGATCTGAGTTGGCGGACACTATAATATGAGGATACCCAAAGTGGCAAAACAAGGTAGTATCTAAAGCATTAACTACAGAGGTGGAAAACACCACTCTTAATGGCACTATCCACAAAAAATTTGATAATCCATAAATCACTATGAGTAGCATGTTATGCCCTTTACTTGATCTCGGCAAGGGACCAAACAGATCGATAAAAACTCTGCCAAGCGGGAAGCTGGCAGCCCCTGAAGTCAACATCCCGTATCGGTGATTCTTAGCAGGCTTAGCCCTAAGACAAACCTCGCACTTTATAGCCCAGTCCCGGATTTACACGTTCATATATTTCCAAGAAAAATACAAGAAGATTTTACCTATAGTCTTGTTCGCACTTAAGTGTCCTCCCACAGAGGACTCATGGTAATATGCGAATATCATTCTAGACAAAGAATAGGGAACGTAAACCTTTCAACTTGCACAACGGGTGGGCTGTATAAAGAGAGTACCCTTAGATAGTTTAGTGTTATCAGGAATGGAATTGTCTTAACAGGATTAGATCAGATCTAATAATTCAGGATCCTTTCTCTGTGCTTCCCCAATCGAGGAAAACACTCCAGGGAGTTTGCTCAACACGCCCAAAACAGGCTGGGCCTTCTGAGAGCCCTAATTTCCCTGGGTTCCACGATAATGCGAGACAAATAATCGGCTACTGGGTTGTTTGTGCCCGAAACATGTGTGATCTCAAATCGAAGTGATTACAACTTCGCCACCCAGCGTCCTATTTTCCCGATCTGTCTAGGATGTTTTAACAACCATTAAAGAGCTGAATTATCGGTATACAAGTCAAACAAGTGATGTTAGAGATATATTCTAAACCGATCAGTGGCGTATACTATTCCAAGGGCCTCCAATTCAAAAGTAGAATAGTTACGCTCATGTGGATGCAGGGTACGACTAGTGTACGCGATTGGTTGGAGGGACCCATCAGTCTCTTGACACAGAACGACTCCCAATCCAGTCAAAAAAGAATCGGTTTGGAGGACAAAGTTCTAGGAAAATTCGGCCATCTTTAATACTGAGGGCCCGGATAACGGACTCTTTAAAGCGTTGAATGACGCCTAACACTCAAAACACCAAACAAATGGAATTCTCTTTATCTTTAAGTGGTACAAGGGTGCCGCCATACTGACCAATTTAGGAATGAATTGTAACGGGTTATGCTCATTTAGCCCGTGTATACAAAGAAAATAATAAATAGCCGTACATACAAAGTAAAGGAAAATGAAAATAAATTGCAGTTTATTAACTCACTGTGGGATTGTTCCATGCTGGGTCGCTTGAATCCTGCCCGACTTGACGACCAAATAAAACTAGCAATCGCGGCAAGAACACCTTGTTAACTGGGACAGAAAAACAAGACTGAACGTCCGCTGTGGTTCCTTGGACCGCGGACAACTGTAGTTTTGTTCTGGACGATTCTATCATGTGCCAGTAAACCCTCCATTACCCTCCACTCCTTAGACGTCAGATTCATTTATTATATAATACAGCGCCTTTCGTACTATTTTTGAATTCAATTCCAACAACTCGTCTCACGAGCATCCATGAGTCTTCAGTTCAACGTAACCTTCAAGTAGTGGTCAAGATGATCGTTACGTGGGTCTCAACAACTCTGCGCAGATAATGTACTATCTGTTAAATGACATTTTTAGTCTTTTACAGGTTTATGCTTTTTAAGCTTCTTCATTTGAGAAGCTTCAATGTAGGTTATGTGTAATCGTTACGTCTTGCCAGAATATATTTATTTTAAACAGAGTGTATTCCTTATGACCACACTTGTTTATTGTTTAACTATGTCCATATGACTAGTCTTAAATATTATACTCTTTGACAGAATCTGTTTATTTTAAAAAGAGTGTAGTCCTTATGACCAAACTTGTTTGGTGTTTAACTATGTCCATATGACAAGTCTTAAATATTTAGGGGACAGTCTTATGCCTTATTCTATGTGACCATGTCACTAATACCATTATTTTGGCAAAAAAAAAAGGGGGAGATTAGTTTGATCCATGGCATTGCTGTATGTTCCAGTTAGTTATTTGACTGTTATCAGTATTTAAGATGGCATTATGGTTGTACCTTAGTACGGTACTCAGCCCGTGGATATGCTTCTATCCCAGAGGAGTGGCCCACTAGGTGTTGTTTATATTCGTCCAGCTCACTTCAGGCGCCGCTTAGCTCTTTAATGTTTAGAAGTTTTCCATTGGTGTAGTCTGTCTCCAGACTATTGCTGAATGTTAAATTTACTATTGGATGATCAGGCAGTACTAAAAGGAATAGGCCTGCCTTTTTTTCCCGATGGCCTATATTCTTGATAGCTCTCTTTTTACTATTTGTAAACCAATAGTTATAGCACTTTGAACATTCCTTTTGTACAATATTACTCTTTTAAGAGTTAACCAAAACTAGCTAGTTCAGTTAACAACTATCACTGTAACTCCTTAAATAAGGATTTCCAAGTTTTATATATGGTTCAACTTCATTCATACAGTCGTAAGGCTGGAGTAGGGTTGTGTATTGTTGCTTAACCTTGACTTAGTTTTATTCTTCTGATTAGAGTTACTATAGTTATCTACTTGCACACTTTCATTCTAGAAAGTGCGCATGTTCTTCTTTATGGAGTTACACGTTTTTCAATCATCAGCCCAACCATTGTTTTTCTTGGTTGTATTTCAATTTAAAGTGCCTCATACCAAACACAACCAATTTGGTAAGACTGTTTCTTGTTTATTAACGCCTAACATTAAACAGTGAGAAGATTAGACTTCTATCGTGTCTGCGAATATGTAATCATTCTCTGCTGCAGAACCTCCCAAAAAAACTTACCATGCAAAGAAAACTGGAAATTTTCTTTTGATCGACAGGGGCGGGGAATTCTCAAATAGGCTGGGTACGTTCGGGGTTTATAGACACCTCCCGATGGGACTCCCCGTGACCCAGGTACTCTATCTCTGAAACTGCCAACCTTATATTATTCGGGCTCACCGTCAAATTGGCCACTCTCAACCTATCCCAGACTTCTCTAACGTGTCTCTTATGATACTCTAATTTGTTAGAATAGATGATCAGGTCATCTAGGTAGTTTAAGACGTACTTAAATTTTATATCTGAGAACATGGTATGTAATAGCCGTGATAGTGTTTAGGCCCTGGTCGAGACACCAAAGGAACGTAATTGAATTCTAAGAGACCACATTGCGTGATAAATGCCGTATACTGCTTAGATTCTTCAGTTAAAGGGAATTGGTAGTAATCGTTGCTTAAGTATATAGTTGTGAAATACAGGGCCTGACCTAGATACTGGAATGCCATCTCTATGGTAGATACAGTAGTTTCTTATTCGATTTATGATAATTGACAACCATATGCGGTTCCTGCCCTGGACATCCTACTAAGAACGTCGGAGAAGGGTAAGGGCTTTTAGACCTCCTCACGATTCCCTTATCTAACAAATTCTCAATATGGGCCTTCAAAACTTTGAGCTTAGGGCAGCATAGAAATAGGCATTTGACCTAACCAGGATGTGGTCAATTAATCATATGCTATGAGGAAATAGATTAATATGACCAATTCGGTCGCAGACCACATTGGGATAATCAGCCAAAATAGCCTCGAACTCAAGTATGTGATCGCGTCTGTCTGCGATCACTGTGGCATCAGAAATATCAGGACAAGATATTGGTGTCAGCTATTTCACATCTCTCTGAATCCTTAACTAACCCACGCGTGTGAATAATCCCCAATAGGTCTTCCGAAAAAAAGTTGTGTATGAGCATGTGTCTAGTAGGCCCAAGTTCAACGGTAGCTTCCAACAACATTGTTTCTCCAGAAAGAGGTGAAGGACCAGTAGTGACGATCCGGTGAGGAAACCCAATACCACGTACGGGATTAAGTTTTCTCTACTCACGCTATGAACCTGCCTCTGCTGACACAACCAAAATATTAGATCGGGATTGTTTGTCACAGTTGCGTGCAAGATGGAATCTAGAGATATATCTGTAATACCTCTTCTCTTTAAATTGGTTGGGATTGGTGAACACGTGGCTACCTCTACTCGGACGGTTACCGGGAACTTCACGGCCGTTTGAAGGGTTGAAGGTTCTACCCCTCCCCCCACTCCCCCCCCCATCCGCTCATTCCTCCCATTCCCTGCAATCTGAGATCCCTGTCCACTAGGTTGAGTCCATCTATTGTGGTCCCGAATCTCATCATTATATTGTTGGAAATGAACCGCCTCATGTAGTAGTTGAGAAACTGGCTCTACTTCGAACCTCCTTATGTTAATTCTAACTGAGGGCCTCAAATTGGAATAAATACAATCTACCGTCTGCACTTCAGAAAACCCCCGCCGATGGATAAGAGTCTGGATACGAATAAAAAATTCGTTAACGGGTTTTAGAGGTGCTAGAGAATACCCAAAAATACCCCTCTCAAGCTGATTCACGTAGTTTGGTGGGGAAAAAAAATCGAAAAAATTCAACAAACCCATGCCATGGGGTCCAGTTGAGGTGGTTGTTACGCATATAAAGCAAGTTCTGAACTAAAAGTATCTCGGCCTGGGCTGTCAACATTTCATGGTCCGTTCATTTATATCTGTTTTCCAACTCCTCTATTTTTTATAAGAAATCTACGGGATTAGATCCCAGGTTAAATGCTACGTTCCATTTGTGGACTAAGTTGAACGATTCTACTTTCTTGAGAATCATCGTTATGAGAAGCTTGACCTACATTTCTTTCCAATAAACCACCCTGACATAATATTTGGTTCCCTACCTTTCCTATTGTTTATAATGGTGTGTTTGGTTCCCCCTTTCTAATGTTAGTTTCTTTCTTCGGGGCCACGCCCATCTGATATTTTAACTCGTCACGAAATCGTTTAAGTTCCACTAACTTTGTGTCCTCCTCAGGCAACTCCAGCGAAAATCTAAATAGGCGGGATTTCAAGTTACTAAACGTACTACGAATCTTCTTTTCTGCTGGCAGTACAGGTTTTTCATACTCCGCTATCATAGTTTGAAAATTATTAAATTTATCTACGAGCAAGGGATGTTCCAAAGAAAATGCGGCAACCTTGTCTATTAACACGAGAGAACGGTTCTCATCCTTCTCGACATCAAACACGTCGCTAAGACTAGGGTCAGGATGTTCCACTTTACAATTTAGGAATAGTATTAAGCACCCAAACACCAAACAATACATGAACCCCCAAAAATACTAAAACACCCACGAAATTTGGCTCCACAATTATTATAAACCCACCCGCCTCTGTGGCGTAGTTGGCTAACGCGCTTGTCGTGTTGAGCTCGACTGCTGAGGACGGGGAGATCGAGGTTCGAATCTCGGTCGGGTGAACTGGGGGTGGTTTTTCCTAAATGGTTTTCCACTCTCCTTCCACGCAAATGCGGGTTTACTTCCTCTAATTCAACCTTCCCAATTCCTAATCCATTAGAGTAATTAGTACTTAAAGTGTATAACCAAAACGGGTAGTAAGACGCGGTGCTAACTATTATTATTATTATTATTATTATTATAAACCCCAATCCGGGTAAAATAAATCACTTTAATCATGGAAGTGTGTCTCGCGTCTTTCAACAGAGGTCTCTGAAATAGACCCTCGTCCACCTCCACATCGAACAAGAACCAAAGGTTCAACTAGGATAACTCGTGTATCTTGTGACAAACAGTTCAATAATGGTTAACATGCCGAATAGTACTAGTATAAATACACACAACAGAACATAACTCTTTATTTAAAAGCTAATTAAATCAAATTTTAGAGAAAGAAAAAATGTTTTAGTGGACATATACAGTCGAGTAGAACTTAGTTTGTACAGATTTCCCAAAGTTCTAAATGATGGTGGCGATGACAACAACAATTTATGCCATTGAGCACTATCTTCTTAAAGGGGTCAAATCCTTCTCGTAGCGCCGGGAGACAATTACGTTCATTTTACTGAAGGATTGGTTGAATAGGTAGATTGTTGAATTGTTTACAAGTGCGCACCGGTGACAACGCGTGTGAAAACATGAACCTCGCTCTGCTACCATCTGTGCCCACACCTCTCGTGGACACTTCTGACGCTGTGGGAGACAATGTGTCAGCCCCCATTTACACCGGTGTCGATAGTAGGGGTTTGCAAACCAGACTTGGGGCGCGGCACAACAAGTCGTTATGAAGGGGTTGTGCAAAAAGATGTCACTCAGGATGTAGTCACTCAAATATTTATTCAGTGCTCTAATTAAACCCCTGGGTTGATTCGGTTACACAACTGTACGTCAAAAAGAAAACCTCATCTCCGTGCCCACACGAGATAACATCACGATGACCCCGACGTTCTCTCAACAAGCCCAGAACCGAGAGTACCGCAATGAGCTCGAGGTCAGAACCTCGAAGCCAGACACGAACGCACGCAGCCGTCTGCACAGGCCCAAACAAACGAGCAGCGCTGCGCTGCGCACAACAAGCCTATTTACTAATTACTCTAATCTTAAATCAAAAACCGACACAACATCCAGCCCTCGGCCGTTATTTCAGCATGGTAAAAGAGTGAACCCAAATTTCACCAATTATACATTTTTCGGCCAGTTTGGGAATCGAACCCGGGACACTTGGTTAAGTAGGCAGACACGCTACTGACTGAGCTAAGGTGCCAGACCTCTAATATACTGAAAAGTATTCAGAGCGTGCATGATATTACCTTGACATTTATCTCTTACAGGAAAACAACTACTTATTGGGCTGCCTAGCCAGCTGAGATAGGGCATATAAGACATCAGGCTTAAGCAGTGATCTCTATATAATACTGGATGGACATAGAACATACGCATTGCCAAGGACCAAAGCGTGACGCTCAAGTTTATCGTCTGCTTCATTGAGGGGGGATAGATTTAACGGTTTATTTCAATGTTCTTATGAGAAAACATGTCTCTGATGAATACAAGTGTTATTGTTTGAAAATAGTGACGTATTATACCACACTTGCCTAAAGAAACATTTACATTAAAGGATATACAATTCAGTTTTACAGGTAATACTACACAAATACAAATACACTCTTTAATATATTTAAATATATAAATATCATCCATGTTGTTTACAGTCTGCTAATACTACACTTATATTTAAAGTTGGCTAATAGCTTGTATAGTGGTTTCAGAAACCATATTATATTGAAAGTTCGATGAATATAATGAATAAGGTATCTTAAAACTTGATTACATTTGTTTGAATTACAAACTATGTGTAGTTGCTATACGTTCAAACGATCACTTAGGTTATAGGCTTGTAGAAAGTATTATTATATTACCATTTTTTTTATAAAGTTGGTTCATACCTTGTATATTGTCTTCAGAAACTATATTATACTAAAAGTTCGATACCTATAATTAAATAGGCTAGTTATAAACTGTATTACATTTGTTTGTGTAGAAGTCTTACGTTCAAACAATAATTTAGGTTATAGGCTTGTAAGAAGTACCGTATCTACTAAACCCTGATTTTAATAAGAATCCCAATTTGTAAAGCTTTATTTCGTACCAGAACACTATCATATTATATTAGTATTTTGGTAGGATGAACGGAAATTTAGAATGGACGTAGAAATTCCCTTCTGGGAGGTCTATTATCATACCTAAACACTACTATAGGGTAAGATTATGGTACGACGAGAAAAAGCCTTCAGAACGAGCTTCCTTCAAAAATCATCGTATATATTAGCCTACATCAACTTATTTAAAGAAAAACTCACCAGTATTGAACTTTACTAACAAATTTATTTCATTTAACTAATCACACATTGATGTATCTCATATATTCAATCAAATTAATAAACGATGCCACAATGCCAAATTGTCTTATATGGGTGTAAGAGAGAAGAGATACCCAAAAGTTTCTTTCTCTCCTGCACAATAGTATGCAGACCACAGATCGAAAATTTCAACCACAGATACCTATTCAGTTATATTATAGAGATCAGTGGGCTTAAGTCGAATATTGATAAAACTTTTAGAAGTAAACAAGTTTGGTATTTACTGGAATTAACACAAAACTATATTTTACATCTCTCTATGTATGTAGACATCTGAAAATAGTTTTATAGTAGAAATTTTCCACTTTGAAAAGTTCAAAATATGACATATTTGGGTTGCTAGTTAAGATACAAATGCCTAGAAACCAAAAAGCTACTAATATAAGGACGTAGAATGGTTCTTTGGAAATCGAATAGTGTAACCTAATAGGGGGGTCACAACATAAATTTTATTGGCATTTGTATTTTCCAGCGATGTAGCAACTGGCAGTATTTTTCCTGTGAAGTAACGCTATCGTACGGCCAAAGGACCGTTGAATCTTTCAAGTCTGTACGAAGCAGTTGGGAAGAGAGAAGACAAAGAGGTTGGTGTACGATCCAGGCAAATCTTTCTCTCGATTCTTCTTACCCCTACCTCTTCCAGTTGTTTGACTATTTCAAAACCTAGTGTAGAAGCTTTTGGCGGGCGTGCGTAGTGTTGAAAAACAATCATACTCTTTCTATCAATAGTTTAACAAATAAAATCTCAGTGAGTGTAAAATTTTATGTCTGTTATGCACTTTACAACAGTTTATTTTTTTTAACATTTCAATAACACATGAACGACAAGCATACCTAGCATGTCAGATGTTTCTTAAAATATTAAAATATACAAAAGAAAGTTAATATTAGCTTGGAACAACAGAAAAAACGTGTGGATCACAGATCAGGGAAATAAGCAAAGTTGAACCTCACAGCCAGGCGAAAGAAAAGAAATTCGAACAAGGGGGAAAAAACTTTTCATTGTTGGTTCTAGGTAAGTTCATTATTTGTCATTCATAGCAAAATAAATATGTTTATAGTTTAAAATATATATAACTGGTACGTAACCTGGGGAGGGGGGACAAGGGGACCCTCCTACCCCCCGATATTTGGGTAATTTATATGTATATATACACTTTTTTGCCACAGGCTAGAAGAATAAAACTATAGCGTAAATTGTTTCTCTCGCCATGGGTAAGGAAAGAATATTCTTTTGCCATTTATTATATTTTTATGTGGAGCTACTGAATAATAAGGTCAACGAGGGGATGATTCTTAAGATTAGGCAAAAGGTTCTAAGGATCTTGCTGGTGGTGGCGGACCAGCA
>CABFOW010005031.1:0-47660 GCA_902141385.1 Timema californicum
CTTCCTCTAATTCAACCTTCCCAATTCCTAATCCATTAGAGTAATTAGTAATTAAAGCGTATAACCTGAACGGGTAGTAAGATGCGGTGTTAATAATAACAGAAAGAGCACGTTATAGACCCTAAGACTTGAGTAGGAGTAAGCAAATGGTCGATCGCGTAAGAAAACTACATCATAATTAAAATTAAATCTTCATCTTATTTTTATCATATAAGATAAGAGACCACATTTCACATCCATAGACATAGAGAACAAACAGTAAAATTATTATTTCGTATACTCTGTGTTCTACATTACTTGACAGCATGTGTTTGAAAACACTTTTTTATTGATAATCTAGTGATATTAATCAAATACAAATTATTTAAGAATGTGTTAACATTAGTAACTTTCAGCCAATGATTGCAATAAATAACCTTCCGCTAGATGCCACTAACCTGGACTCCTACCGTATATGAGCTATAACAGTGGATTGAAGTTCATATCATTCAGAAGACGCTAGTTCATACTTTAAAGCACCACTTTTTACTACCCGTTAGGGTTATATTCATATGTGATAGTTACTCTAATGTGTTATGGATTAGGAAGATAAAGAGCGAATATACTCATAGGTTTGCATTTCTATACCAAGTCCAAAATAAAATGTATTTAATAGTTATACAGTATCTATAAATAGCACTAACAATATTTGCAAACAAATTAAAAATGTTACCAACAAAACAATCTAATTTATTTTAGTATACATTCTTTTTGTCAAAATTTTTGTAGGAATAAAAAACAATCTGTAATTTTTGTGTTATGTGTTCAGATATTCAAAAAAGAGACATATATTTTATTAGGGTCTTCAAAACATATTAATAACATTTTACTTTTTATATTTATTGTATAGCTACAAAGAATATTAAGTATTTTATAAAAGCGCATACCTCCACATTACTATTACGCATTTTAGTTGCAAAAAGGGAATTAATATGTCACTTTACGACCAATAACAGTCTATAGCAGTCTATAGCAGACTATAACAGTCGTATGAAAAGGTGTTTTTTTAATAATCTACAACGTAATAGAGCTCATTTCCCAAAACAGCCACAGATACGCATAGTTTTTTTTCTTTACGCTTTTCCAAGACTGGTTTAGGATGTTTCCTCAAGTAACAAAATCTCATCCTTAACATAAAAAACTTCTTTGTGGAGTTTTATTTGTCTTGTTTTGTTTATGTGAAAAAAGTGAAGAGGCCCTTAGCATGTCTCCTTGTTATCTTTTCTTACCGTGACAATGAGACGGTTAAAAAACGAAATATTAAACAAGACTTTTCTTTTCAACAACGTCTCATTAACCATTTGGGTGGTACGCATTATATTAATCACGATAATGTGGTAGGGAATAGGTAGGCATAATTAAGAAGAGTAGTGTCCACATTTGATGGAGGGAGAGTTGTAAACTGTTAATAAAAAAAATCTTTAGTACACCCGGCTGGTATTCGAACTCCAACTTCTACAACACTGGTAAAACAGATTAAATGAGATTGATATTCATATCGCGTGCGCAATTGTGTTAATAAGACTTAGTTCAGTTATATAATGTATATAAGCTATAAACACATAATTGATTTTATTTGTAGTAATATATATACAATAATATAATATTTATATAATTTACTATTAGGTCTGGTCTCAAGTTTTCAATAGGAAGGTCTGGTATCAAATCTCGGCCAGGAGTCCTGTGGTGTACTGATATACAAAGGATGTTGTTTTTCCCCCTAAATCGTTTCCCACTCTCTCTCCAATCAAATGTGTGTATATTACCTCTGATCTTTACGGTCCTTATCCTAGTATAAATGTACAGGTAGACTAAACAGGTAATAAGACACGTAAATAAAAAAAAATCAATAAAATGTTTCGATTCAATTTCAGTGTGATAACTTTCAGTCAACACTGCAAAGATTCACTGGTTTAAATAAATAATACTTTGTTTATTCAGAAAGACAAATATTTCCTCAGAATTAGTTTGTTGTTTGGCTCATAATAGAATCTACACATATGTAATGTGTTAATTGGAATGTATAATTGATAAATACGTAGATCTATTGTCTCCAGGAACAGAGTAAATACCCGATTTAGTGGCCAAACCATGTGATGGTAGTTTGAATAAAGTATTTTGCGATAGGAAGAATTAAATAATTTAAAAATTAATTTAATAAAGTGCCTCATATATTTTGTGAATGTAAAAAGGCTTTTTAGTTAAGTGAATTTTATTTTATCATGTTTTCAAGTCTGAATAAGGGTGAGCTTTGTACTTGATTGAATAACTTGAAAAAGTAACGAGAGAACTTCCTTGTGCGTCTGTAGATTACTTTCTTTATATATATACATCTTAAACACACGCACTAATCTTTTCACTCATACAAACGTAACAGAGATGAAACGAAACAAAGTATTTCGTACTTTAATTGTTTAAAATTACTAAAATGTGTGTGTTCATAGGAATGTAAAATAGAACATATCTCACGACATTCCACATAGGAAGTTCATAATTTTGACTCTATATAGCACGTTCATATGAACGTAAGACGACTCAACAGGAATTTGAGATATTTTAAACTCGTGGATAACAAAATTCATTGAATGAAATTACTATGTCAGGTAGAGCATGGCGAGAAGAGATTCATTATTGCTAGAGGTTATCGCAACATTTCAGGGATAGGCATAAGGATGAAAATGTTCCGGGAAATTGGGAATAGGAAAATTTCCCGGTCAATTTTTCTGCAGTATCAGCTTGCGGTGAAGGGGTTGGGTTGTAGAGGTGGCAACTAGAGTATATTTATTATTTATACATCAAATAGTGTGAAAAGGGATGATGATGATGGGTTGTATGGGGGTGTGGGTAATGTTGCTAGAAAATACTCAGGCTGACCTTTACATTATTTTAATTTACTTATTTATGAGAGCAAATACTAAAGTATAAAGATAACGGATCTATAAAGGGGAAAGGCTCACATTCGTTCCTTTTACTGCTACCATTTCTACTACTACCACCATTCAATAATAGTAATAATAATAGAATTTGGTCCATACTCACTTTCTGTTTAAAAAAAACTCAGGGGGAAAAACTGAACATTTTCCAAAACGTAAAATTGGTCACTCTAGACAGGATCGCTGGACTAGGGAATCGAACCTGTGATGGGCTATGCATCACGCGTGAGTAATGGTCTTGAATAAGAGACGAAACGAGGTGGCTCAGTGGTAAAGTATTGGTGCTCCAAGACAAACGGTTACAGATTCTATTCCCGGGTCCATGTTGTCATATTGCATTCGTTTGAATTTATGTTCCTATATTTTAAAAGTGTGTCCCATCCACCCCCCGGGTGAATTCTGTTGCATTTATTAAAGACCCGCCTCGGTGGCGTAGCTAGCTAATGCGCTATTTTCGTGTTAAGATCTCGGTCAGGTGAACTCGGGGTGGTTTTTCCTAAATTGTTGTCCACTCTCCCTCCACGCAAATGTGGGTTCACTTCCTCTAAATTCAACCTTCACAATTCCTAACGTATTAGCGTAATTAGTACTTAGGTGAATAACCCGGACGGGTAGTAGGACATGATACTTAATAATATTAAATATTCACTATATTCATCAGGATTTCGTGGGTAATATTTAGTGAAATTTTGTTATTACAGTAGAACCTTAATAATTCGAACTAATTAGGACCGGGGATGGTTTGGATTATCAATTCGTTCGGACTAGCAAGTTTGTATTTTATTTTATAGCCAAGACCAATAGAATACCATATATGGTATAGTACAGTAATTTTTTTTAAATATATATATTAATTTACCAATATTGTTGGTTAAGAGGCAAAAAGTATTTAATGAACTCCCTTACCACTAATTTATCCTTGCCTTGAATATTTAAATTTACATTGTTGTGCTTTATTTTTTGCTTATTGATATTTGTTTTTAAATACTTTGCTTATTCTGTTCTAAAGTTACTTAATAAATATTATTTTTGTCGTTAATATGAACTATTTTTTGTAACATTTCATAAGTATGTATCATTATCTAGTTATGATTGTTGATTTTATTATGTTTTTATACGTGCTTATAAGGTACTTGTGTACTGTCCCAGGTCTCATGACTTTTGGCCAGCCCTATAACAAACTAAATTGAAATTGAAGTTGAAATAATTACCGCGAATTACTACATGTTCAGGTTATACTTATGTATGATACTTACTTTAATCGGGTATGGAAGAGGAATTAAGAATTTTAGAGATAATCTACTTTCATTTGCGTGGAAGGAAAGTTTAAAACCATTTAAGAAAAACACACTCAGTAGACCAACCGGGATTTGAGGTCCAATCTCTTCGTTTTTAGCAGTCCAGTCTAACACGAGACATTAGAAAACATTCGGTCAATGACGTGGGTGGTAGAATTTTGATAGAATAAACAATATAAATATTTATTTAGAGCGCAGACTTCTATGCTTGTGGCCGGGGTTCAATCCTCGGTCCCGGCAAAGATTTATCTGATTAGCAAACCCTTCCTTCACCTCTGACAAGACATCTGGTGAATATGAGGAATGCCAGTCCTCCGCCGTGGTTCGGATTCCACGTTAAACTGTAGGACCTCCATTTCATCTCACAATCACGTAAGCGTAAGTGCGTATAACCCGAACGGGTAGTAAGACGCGGTGCTAATAATAATAATTATTATTTAGAGCTGCGGGTAGAAATATATATACGGGTTGTAGGGAAATCGGGGGGAGGGAGGGACAAGACAATTATTTCCACGTAATAAACCTGGGGTCGTCAACATTAATGGTCTTGGGGTAAAGGGTTCCCCCCAGGACCCGATGTTCGTGGGATCAAACCCAACTGGGGTCAACAGATAACAATCTGTAGCATAACTTTCTTCGGAGGGTAAGTAAAGCTGTCGGTATGTAAATGAACTCTGTAAGGTATGTGATAATACCTTTCCCGGCAAAATTGTTAGTCCCTTTAACTCGCTCAAATTAATTATCGTGTGCTGATGTATAGTCAGTTGGTTCAGAAAGTACATGTTAAATACTCCGAAATAAATAAAATACTTAGGGTTGATGAGGCCAAATGGTGTCGCTACGGCATGTCAAGGTATGCCCCTGATAGTTAGGCAACTCATCAATCTTCAGCACATAACGTGTGGAGTGGTGTAGATTACGACTAGTAACCGGCCGGCATTGAATTGAATTGTGTTCAGCACACAACCTACGAACGAATGTAGTCTAGGTTGGTACGTCTGATATCACATGCACAGATGAACATCGGCGCGCCCGTGAACTAAAAGTTCTAGTCTGGATTGCCGGTGACTGGGAGAACGGGGTTCCAATCCCGTACGGGTGCACTGAGGTTAGTTTATCCTAAATGGTTTCACGTGCTTCCTCAACGAGAATACTCGTATACTTCCATTGAATCCAGTATCTGTGGCCATGTCACACTGGTGTGCCGTGAAAAGATCAACAAGTGTGCCGCAGTAGTTTGTTATAAGATCGAAAAAAAGCTAAAATAAAATAATTGAGGAGTAAATTTAATCTTGGAAAATCCACGAGCAACTTTTTTTTTGATAACCCAACTATAAGAGTTTTAAACATTGAACCTTTAACAGAATCTTATTACTCAAAGTTTTAAATTATAAAATCTATCCTTAAAAAACTGATGGTTTTATTTGTTTAGTGTGCTGTGAGTATTATTAAAATTATTATTAGTACTATTATTAGCCCCACGTATTACTATTCCTTCGGGCTATACGCTTATGTACTAATTAAGATAATAGTTTTAGGGATTAGGAAGGTTATATTTAGAAATGTGTACCCCCATTTGTGGGAAGGATGAGTTAAAAACCATTCTGGTAAAACCACCCTCATTACACCCAACCGAGATTTGAACCTTGATCTCTCCTTCATCAGCAGTCTATTCTGATGAGGAAGACAAGATTTAACAGGAAATGTATCAGAATTTTGCGGAGTGAGGGTTATAAAACATTTATGAAAATTCACCTTCATTGCAACTATACTGGTTTTTAACGCCAACCTACCATTCACCAGAAAACCAGACTAGATTAGCGTGACATTTGGTCTGCGCGCCCACCTGTGCGAGTTAAATCCATGAATTGAACAGGAACCATCTAGATTGGTGAGTGATTGTACTTTTCACTAAGTGTGAATATAATTGGAACCAACATCTACCTCCAACCCTGAATATTAAAGCTCGGTTAACGACGAGTAACAAGAATTATTAAACAAAGAAATTACTTAAAAGACGATTAATTAAAGCCAGACTTTCCAGTGAATCAGTAAGAAAATGTATGATAAATTGAACCGTCATGAACAGACTTTATAACAAGTATGCTTTGAAAATTAATTTTTTGTTGTTGTCGTTGTTGTGTGTGACAAGCATCGAACTTTGTCCGTTGTTTTGCCGTCAGGAATGTGGCAAGGAATCAACTTAATGTTCTAAGTTTGACGTTGCAAAACGAAGAGGAAGGAAGATATTAGTGATAAATTAAATAAGAAATAAGATTAGATATCACTAAAACAAACACAAACATAAAAAGTGTGGATTTAGGAGACTAGAGAATGTTATTTGTTTTAATTTTATAATTTACTTTTTATTTAAATTACTTATCAGTGTTTGACGTGTTCCTGAATACATATATAACTTATACCGAGGTATGTATTGAAGGGATAAATTTTTCTAAAGAACATCGAATTAATTGTAGTCTTAGTATAATGAGTTTCCAAACCATAGTTGTGACTTTTGATCCTTAAAGTGATGGCCGAATGGTCCAAGGCGTTAGATTCATAGAGTAATAAATTGAACTAGATGTAAAGGTGTATAGATGAAATGAAATGTAGGTAAAACTTTGGGACTGAACTATATGTAAGATTATGGAACTGAACCATATGTAAGATTATGGAACTGAGCTATAAGTAAGACTATGGAACTTAATATATGTAGGACTATGAGACTGAACTATATGTAAGACTATGGAAATGAACTATATGTTAGGCTATGTAAATGAACTATATGCAAGACTATGGAACTGAACTATATGTAAAAATATGGAACTGAACTATATGTAAGATTATGGAACTGAATTATATGTAAGAATATGGAACTGAAGCCATATGTAAGATTATGGAACTTAAATATATGTAGGACTATGAGACTGAACTATATGTAAGACTATGGAAATGAACTATATGTTAGGCTATGTAAATGAACTATATGTAAGAATATGGAACTGAACTATATGTAAGAATATGGAACTGAACTATATGTAAGAATATGGAACTGAACCATATGTAAGATTATGGAAATGAACTATATGTTAGACTATAGAACTGAACTATATGTAAGACTATGGAAATGAACCATATGCAAGACTATGTAACTGAACTATTTGTAAGACTATGGAACTGAACTATATGTAATATGGAACTGAACTATATGTAAGATTATGGATCTGAACTATGTGTAAGATTATGGAACTGAGCTATATGTAAGTATATGGAACTGAACTATATGTAAGTTTATGGAACTGAACTATATGCAAGACTATGGAAATGAACTATATGTTAGGCTATGAAAATGAACTATATGTTAGACTATAGAACTGAACTATATGTAAGTATATGGAACTGAACTATATGTAAGATTATGGATCTGAACTATGGGTAAGTTTATGGAACTGAACTATATGTGAGATTATGGGACTGAACTATATGTAATTATGGGACTGAATATATGTAAGACTATGGAATCTAATATAATTTGAAGTAAGGATATAAAACTGAACTAAGAAGTGTGCATCCTGATTCAGACCTTGAGGCCACCACTTCAGGTGCTGTAAGATAATGGAGAGAGCGGTTTTAGCGTTTGGTACTTTGCTCATTAAGTTCAACGGAAATTAAAGTTTCTCATAACTCTAATGCTTTTACATCAATGAAAATTGAATCTTTATATATTAATCTGACTCAAGACAGTTACTTTTAATCAGAATTTGAACTTTCAACGCTATCTATTATTATTAAAGTAAAATTACACCTAATTATAATGTTACAAACAAAGCTATATTGATTGAATTGGTTTTAATTTATGGGGATAGGAAAGAGGAAAACTTACTAGAGTTGTTTAAGTTCTAAGTTGTTGTTTTTAAAACCGCAATTTAAAAACATTATTACTATTTTATAAAAATATTTTTACAAACTTGCAAATAAAAAAAACCTAATACCAATATTGATAGATAAAATAATTTGTTTCAGAAATGTTTTACTAACAAGGATTGATTATTAAATATACTGACAATTGTTATATAAGGCTGCATCATAAAAGTTGATATACAATTATTATAACTAGTATTTTTTCATATTTTTTTATTTACAAAGAGAGTCTTCTTATTTTATAACTTTAAGAATCAAATGGCCGAAGCTATTATTATGTTTTTAGTGAGTTGTTCTCCATCTAGATATCACATTCTGAAAATTGAAAAATGACACCTGGACACGGGAATCAAACCCGGGTTTCTTAAATATGCAATCCCTAAAATTATAATAATTGTACAAGTGGCAGCAAAAAATGTATCCGGTGATTTCCGTACGTCCATCACAGACTCTGCCTTAAAATAGGAGTGAAGAATGACCGTGGGTACGGGACGATTCCTGGATAGCTCAGTGGTTAGAGCATTGGCGTACTAAGCCACAGGTCCAGGATTCAATTCCCGCGTCCAGATGTAATTTTCCAATTTTCAGAATTTAAAACTTAAACTAAGCTCGTAAAATAATAAAATAGAAAACATATTTTAAAATCAAACATGTTGTTTTCTCCGTATTTCTGCGATATATTTAATCAATATATTAGTAGACTACCAGTGATAAATTATAATTTATATCAAGTAGGCTCTAAGCTACATCATCTGCACGGTGGAAATGTATGAAAATATTATTTTAATAATTTAATATTTTCTAAGATTATTTAAGACAGACTATATGTTACGTGTAGGAAAAACGTGTAAGAAAAACTTCTTAATATAAGAATTTTTTTTTTTGTAAAATGAACCTTAAATAAACATGACCAAGCAGAATGATTTATTTTGACGCAACTAGTTTATGGCTACAAATATTTTCATAATTGAACTAAATTTATTAGTATGTACTTAAATTCACCTAAAATAATTAAAACATATGTTATGTTACAAAAACTTTTAAATTTGTGTGTATTTTTGCAACCAAAAAAACCCAACCAACTATTGTTATGTCTCCAACATTAGTAGTCACGTAGTTTAATGCGTCACTCTCGCATTTGACTGCATTTCCGACAACGGGAAGTTAGGGATTAGAATCCCGGTAGTGTATAGTGAAGGTGTTTTTTTAGCTAATTGTTTGACCATTCTCCCTTCACATAATTGCTTGTACATTTCCTCTACGTCATACCTTTCTCCTTCCTACTTCAATCGTGATAATGGTTAGGAAGAAAGAATGCGAAAAATAAATTATTATGTAAAAATATAGGCTTGAGATTTAGACGAATACTTTTATATGAACCTACAATCTACAGTAGCCCCATGGCTTTTTTGGTGTTGACTGACAGCTCACAGCTGACAGCTGACGGCTTTGAAAAGTTCCCAGAGCAAATTATGTATTCCTACGGCGAACCATATGATCTGCAAAAACATGTGTTTAGCAGCTGTCACTTCTGACGGTCAAAGCTTATGTATATACCTAAATGTTGACTGTCAGAAGCCATCTATGAGATGTCAGCCAGCACCAAAGAAGCCATGGGGCTACTGTATTTTAAATTACGATAATCTATTGTCAGAGAAAGAAAATGAAGTCTTCTTAGCACCGTTGGAGAGTGAATACCTAATTACCTGAAGTTTCCAATTTCGTTAGACAGTAGAGCGGAAAATGTAGAACTTAGGTTAGGATTTGAACTATTTTCCGCTCATTAACTGATAAATTAATAGCCTTGGACCCACCTAGTTGGCCGCGCAGTAGACTAGCCTGCCGATGGCGGGGAGATCGGGGTTCAAATCTCGGTCGGGTGCATTATTATTATTATTATTATTATTATTATTATTAGCACCGCGTTTTACTACCCGTTTGGGTTATACGCTCTTACACTAATGTGTAATGGTAGGGTGATTGTGAGATGAAATGGAGGACCTACAGTTTAACAGTGGAATCCAAACCACGGTGGAGGTCTGGCATTACCCACATTAACAAGTTGTGATTAATACACGTCTTGTCAGAGGTGAAGGAAGTGTTTGGTAATCAAATACATCTGTGACGGGACCGAGGATTGAACCCCGGACCCCAGCACAGAAGTCCGACACCTTACCCCTAGACCACCAGGTCACCCGTCGTTCGGGTGTAATGTGAGTGATTTTACCAAAATTATTTCCCACTCTTACTACTTTCAAATTTGGGCGCACTTCCTCTAAATACAAACTTCCTAATCCCTACAATTATTAGCGTGATTAGCACATAAGTGTATAGTCTGAATGGTTGGTAAGACGCAGTGCTAGAAAAAATAGCCTTGGGTCTATTTATTTTTGAATCCCTGGTATTAATTTAGGTTGTTTCTAATAGACTGGCGCTTGTCGTGTTGTGCTCGACTGCTGAGGACGGGGAGATCGAGGTTTGAATCTCGGTCGGGTGAACCGGGAGGGGGGGGGGGTCCTAAATGGTTTTCCACTCTCCCTCCACGCAAATGCGGGTTCACTTCCTCTAATTCAACCTTCCCAATTCCTAATCCATTGGAGTAATTAATACTTAAAGCGTATAACCCGAACGGGTAGTAAGACGCGGTGCTAAATATTATTATTATTATTATTATTATTATATAATAGACTGACGCTGACATTAAAAAGATAGAAATAAACACTTATGTTAACAAACGTGAGGGTGGGATCTATCTCTGCCGTACAATTTAAACACGGGTTCTTATTTAGATATCAGGTAAAATTATTAATTTAAAACAAATGGTTCAAAGTTATTATCTAACAAACAAATAACAAACTCAGACAGACAATACACACTATAATACATGAAAAAATAAATTCAATAATTGAAATAATACCTACTCCGGTGGCCACGTGGTCTAACGCACTGCTCTCGTGTTGGTCTAGACTGCTGAAGACGGGGAGATCAGGGTTTGACCCCGGTTGGGTGCACTGAGGGTGGTTTTTCTAAACGGGTGTCCGCTCTCACTCCACGCAAATGCGGGTGTACTTACTCAAAATTAAACCTTCCCAATTCCTAGCCCATTAGTGTAATTAGTACATAGGCGTATAACCCTAACGCGTAGTGAAACAAGGTGTTATTAAAAATTGCTATCTGATTGGTTGTTGTGAATGTGTTTAAAGGGCACTTCTCCTGATTTTATGCAATCATTCTCACTAGTATCTAAAGTTATCCTAATCTATAGGCGTTACCTAATAAATGATCTTAAATTATGATAAAAACCAAAAAGATACTCCAGTATGTTTGGTGAACCATAAAGTACATAAAATAGACTATGTCAACATGTTTAATAGGCCAACACAGTAAACAGAGCACAGATTTGTTCGTGTTTTTTTTTATCGTAATTTTAATTTTAATGTTTACTCTCACCAAAACACTAGTAGCTAATTTATGAATGTTCCCACTCTAAATAAATACCACCAAATATTTCTGTCAATTGTAAAATGAAGGTTACATTTTCCGCTAAAAGGTTATGTAATAAAAAATACATTCAAAATGTTATGGAAGTGATCTAGTTTTCTTAGAAAGTTTGTTGGAACTACAGCTGAGAGATGATGAAGAAGAAAAAAAACTGTCTGATAAGATTCCCCATTGACTAACAAAAAACTATCGCGAAAAGAAGAAATCTCTAGTAAACTTCAGCACAAACACCTTTGAGTAGAGTGAAGTTTTTCCTTAGCAGTGTGAAGCGATGAAATTGGCTGGCTATTCACTTCTTTAAAAAAAAAATCATTTGAGTTATAAACTTTGGTCACACTACATGTTTACAAATTAAAAAAAAGTTTGTTAAATAAATATTAAATTATGCTTCCCAATTAATACATTCTGATGATTATAAAACTAGATTAATTATTTATTATTGAGTCCTTTCTCAATCTTAGGCTTTGCATTGTGGTTTTATTTAAATTTGATTAAGAAAGAGTATTTGAAGCATCAATTATAGTTTTATACATATATATGACTGTGGTACGTAATGATACAAGTATAATATTTCTACTACAACAGTGGAAGTGTAGCTAACAACATAAGACTCTCTTTGAACTCAGATGATAAGGATGGGAAGTTCTGGGTCAAAGCCCGGATTTGATGTATTAAGGCTGGGTTTTCTAATCATTTATCATCGTTGTTTTTAAAGCCTCTCTCCACGCTATTGTATGTATGTCTTCTAAGCTTATTTCTTCATCCCTCCTACTTAAATTAAGCTTACACCTACTCATACTTATTGGAGTCAGGGAATATATATTCTATAGTTGAATTTGGAAATGTGTAAGAAACTGATGAAATGCTACATTTGGAGTATCGCGACGCACGAAGCAGAAACTTGGACTTTCAGGAAGATGAAAAAGAAATACTTGTAGAGCTGTGAAATGAGATGCTGGAGAAGACTTGAGCAGAAAAGGTGGACAGACAAGGGGACCAGTGAAGTCCTAATAGGAGTGGGTGAGAAGAGAAATATTTTGGATGTTATTTTTTGGTACAAGGAAAACTGGATTGGACACATCCTTAGGATGAAGTGTCTTCTGCAAGACGTTATAGAAGGTGACATTGAGATAAAGAGATGCTTAGGAAGAAGGAGGATTCTATTATTAGATGAATTGAAGAAAAGAAGAACCTTCTGGGAGATAAAGGATGAGGCAGAGTACAGGCTGCATTGATAGTCTAATTTTAATCACAAAAATGAATGGACCTGTCGTAAGACAAAACACCTATAATAATAATACATGAAATCTACAGTATGGATTAGAGGTTGGCAAGCTTAATATTGTTTTATTCAAGTCAATATTGAATGAGTTTCTTAGAAATATCCTGAGTACAGAATCAAGTAAGTTGTAATGTACAAAAATATATATAAATACTAAAACTCAACTATGTAAATAAAGGTCAATCCTTTATTAAAGCTGAAAAGTCTTTGAAAAAAATATATTTTGAATTAATATTTGTAAAATAAATAAAAACGTGATTTAAAATTGGAACTAGCCTATTAAAAACACTTAAAGCAGTAACAAATAATAATATACAATTTTTAGTAAACTTTTGACAACAAAGTGACTAAAAAATTAAGTCAATTCAATTTTGTATTACGTTTTCTCTACAACCGTTCATTTCGATTTATATCTGGGGAGCAGCTATTTACTTGGTGCTGACCTTAATAATATTCCAGAGAGAAACATCTTCCTTCTATCAGAGAAAGAAGTTAAATAAAGGAGTATTTTTAAATGTGTATAGTACATTTTTAAATTAAATTTACTTGATACAGTCTTTCGTTGAGTGCTTTGTGTTATACCAGCTCTTCAGAGAGAACACTTTCTATAACCTCTTCATCCTTGTCTCCTAACCTCCTTCATTCAACAAACAGTTTACTTAGTTGCTGACTTTAAGGTAGCGATGTGGGTGACGCGAGAAAAGGCCTTTTTTGGTATTTTTATAGTAAAGATTTTTGGCTAAAATAAATTTTAAAATGTTCCTGTTGAAACATCGCGTTTAATTTTATCCACATGGTGATGTGAACAGTTGTTGAATATCTGTCATGAGCATAGCGGCATTAGATAAAAAAACTTTTTTAAATTAGGATTAAAAGTTATCTTTAATTCCAGGACAACCATTACAGATATTCAACAACTGTTGATATCACCAAGTTAAGAAAATTAAACTCTTTGTGTGTAGTGAAGCACTCTTAGATTTATTTTGAACAAATATATGTGTTAATAGAAAAACTGCAACTTAAGTGGTCTAACGGTCTGAGGCGTCACTCTCGCAATGGGTTGGATTGCCGATTATGGGGAGATCAGGATTTGAATCCTGTTTGATATTCTGAGGGTGGCTTTTCCTAATTATGTTCTCACTTACCCTTCGTCTAAATTATTGTATACCTCTAACTTCTACCGTCTTCCTTTCTTCCTAATTAGTGTAATTAGTGTAATTAGATAAAATGTGGGTAGCCCGAACTGGAAGTAAGATGCAGTGCACAAAAGTATTTTTAGCACTATTTTTCTGTACATTTATTTGAATATTGTATTGCATTCTATCCTTATACTTTTTTTGAGAATGAATTGAAAGTGTAAAATTATGATACTAATTAATAATAATAATAATAATAATAATATTTAACACGTCTTATAACCCTTTCGGGTTATACGTTTTAAGTACTAATTACGCTAATAGAATAGGAATGGGGAAGGTTGAATTAGAGGAAGTGAACCTGCATTTGCGTGGAGGTAGAGTGGAAAACCATTTAGGAAAAACCACCCTCAGTTCACCCGACCGAGATTCGAACCTCGATCTCCCCGTCCTCGGCGGTCGAGCTCAACACGACAAGCGCGTTAGCCAACTACTCCACCGAGGTGGGTCTGATACTAATTGAATATTATTTTTATGTTTTAAGCTGAATTGACGTCTGAAAGACGGAGTATTGTGGGGTTTTTCCCCTAGATTCAAGTTATTATGTAAGCTGCATATTGATAATTTTAAACTTTCAAAGAAATCCTCAACTTTTAACTTGGTGATAGCGTATTACATTTTAAAAAAAAGTTTGTTTTAGTATAGTAGACGAAAGGAATAATATTAGAATAATCTAATTTCATATTTAATATAAATATGTAAAATATTCATGTAAACATTAATCCTTCTTTTCACTTTAAATTTATAATATGCAAACCAGAAAAGGTGGAACTCTAATACTAAAAATATTATTTTTACATTAGAGGATGGAAAACGTCCGCTTTATCTTAGTCAAAAATAACTAGCGACACGAATATTCAAATTGTTAATTTTATTCTTTCTATAAAATGAGTTCTAGTGTATTCGTACTTGGTCTTAGATAAAATTAAAGTACTACAGGGCTTATCCATATTGGTGGTCACATGGACTAAAGCGTTCCTCTCATATTGAAGCGGTTTTATAATTAAGAAGAGGTTGGTGTTTCATCCCTAATGGATGTACTCAGTTTATTTTTATAAATGGCTTCCCAATCACCCCCCACCCCCAGGCAAATGTGGGTATATTACCTTTTAATTTTATAGAATATTGGCTCAAAAATTAATCTGAGATTATTTATCTTAAGTTCGGAAGGACATTTTTAGAAATATAAACATAATTTTTTTTCAGTCAGCATTGATAACATTTTTACTACATTGTTAGTACTATTTTATAGGTATTGATATTATACATCAAAATTTAAAGCTGCAGATAGCACGACTTAAATTATGAATACATAAAGATTGTTTTAAATAAAAAGAGAAAATTAATTGATACGTGTAAATTTAACTAAGAAATCCCAAC
The DNA here is from genome assembly GCA_902141385.1 of Timema californicum. NCBI lineage: Eukaryota > Metazoa > Arthropoda > Insecta > Phasmatodea > Timematidae > Timema > Timema californicum. Next base: position 15,551 of record CABFOW010005031.1, read on the forward strand.
TAAGAAAAGAGACAAAATGTGGGAAGAATCCGATGTACAAAGGTCACATCTTATTTCTTTCGTCCATCCTCTATAGTAGAAATAGTCCAAATTGGTCAAATTGCTAGAATGTATTTTATAGAAGAAATAAAGTTGTCACCTTTGTGCATTGGATTCTTTCCACGTGTATCCTTTTTCCCTAAATGGGTTTTCTTAATTAAATTTACACTTATTAGATTATTTCTCCTTTTCCTTTGTTTTTATCAATTTCCATTATGATGAAATTATTTAGCCACTGGGCCATATATGTAAAAAAAAATAGTAATTTGTGACCGTCAAAATTGTGTCTTCTTATCTACATAATATATTTTCTTATATTGTATTTAATTGCATTTTAAAAACATGGGTATATTTTTATTATAATAATCACTACCGCAAGTGATGAGGTATTGAGATTGACTCTATGTATAATATTAGATTATACCTACTTTTTTTAAATAACTTAAATTCATTTTAATTTTCACAAATTAAATTCAGTTAGTCAAAATAAATAAAATATAAGTTTATAATGTTAATTGTTACTAATACAGTACACCTAAAAATATATAAACTTGTTTTAGTGAACATTTATTTAAAAGTGCTCTTACCTCAGTACGTGTGTTGCACGAAGTTCTTATTTTTACGTCAAAGAAACGGATGCTTGAGTTCGTCGTATGAAGCAAAGGACGCTAGGAAACGTAGTGGCAGGACTGACGCCCGATCAACTCTCTTATATGAAACGGGCGTCGGTTACCCTTGGCACCCACTGATGGCGTTAGTACAAGCGCAGTAGTGGAGGGTTGGTTCGTGAGGGTACATGGGGGGGAAGGTGTGTGTCCCCCCTTCCCACACCCACCTAACCCTGTCACTCAGCATAGAGAGCAAGCAACAAGTTAGTCAACCCCCTAACCCTCCGGACCTGCCTCCCCTCACCCCTATCCATCACTTGTTTTACAAACTGGTCGGGGGACCAGGGACATCTTGTCTCCTTTATCTTGGCAGACGACATACCCATCATTTCTAGGTGACGGAATTATTAGAAACTTCCGTTAGTTCATACTTGAGAATTTATTCATTGCTTCTCTCAATTTTTGCATGAAATTAAATTTATTATTTGAATAATAATAATTTCAAACCTACTTTGCTGGCCGCATAGTCTAACGCGCCTCTATCATGTTAGATTGGACTGCCAAAGACGGGGAGATCGGGGTTCAATCCTGATTGAGTTAACTGAGGGTGGTTTTCTTTGACGGTTTTCCACTCTCCCTACATGCAAATTCATGTGTATTTCCTCTAAATTAAACCTACTTAGTCCCTAACACATTAGTGTAATTACTACATAGGTGTATAACCCGAACAGGTAGTAAAATTTGGTGATAAAATAAATTTCATTTCAATTTCCTTTATTACAGCGCTGACCAATAGTCACAAGACGTACAATAGGCCAGCAATAAAATATACAAGATGATACATCTTTCAATAGTAGTTTTTTTAAGAAAACAATAACTAAATAACATTAAAACATTCAAATGGGAGGTGAAAAGACTTAAGTGAAGAACCACAATTAAAAAACAATAAATATAGCCACTATTTCAATCAAACTTAATAAATCAAAATTGTGCAAAACATAAAACTAAGCATATTAATGATTGGGAAGATTCTTGAATAACTCTTTGAATTTGGATCTAATTTTTGTGATATAATTCAGATTGGGCAAATTTAGTGTTTGTCACTACGGATAAAACAGTCAAGAGTGCTGACCTTATAAGAGTTACTGAGAAAAAAAAGTTTATTTAGAAAATGGTGATTATTGATATGAATACCTAATTAATGTTCAATGGAAAATTTACAAGAAAGGTTTATATTGAAAATATTATAAACAAAAATACCCACTTTAGTGGCCACATGGTCTAAGGCGCTACTCTTGCAGTAGACTAGACTGCTGATGACTGTAAGATCGAGGTTCGAAACTCGGTCGGTTGTACTGAGGGTGGTTTTCCAAAATAGTTTCCCACTCTCCCTTCGCGCAAATGTGAGCACACTTCCTATAAATATACTATTCCTAATCTCTAAAACCGCTATTAGTGAGGCGAGATTGGGTGTCATTTTTTTAGACCTGAAGAGTTACGGGGTCTTACGCACCTGGCACGAGCAGTGGGTTTCGACTCCTGCTCAGAGCAAGCTGTAGTCCATCAGGGACAGTGTGTCGCGATGGCTCTCTTCTATACGAAAGTCTAGAAAAGAGGAGGTCATAGTGACAAGAATCCGCGTCGGGCATACAATTCTGACCCATGTCATTTTATTGAGAGGGGATCCATCACCCATGTGTGAGCTTTGCGATGTTCCCCTTAGTGTGTACCACATTTCGGTGGAGTGTCGCAAGTATGCCCGCCCCTATTCGCCAGGTTCTTAATCTTAATAGTGAACTTGGTTCTTTGCTACGTGACAGCGTGGATGGAGACATATGTTTACTCCGTTTTATACGCCAGGCGAATCTTTTAAATGGCATTTGAGTCACTTTTATAAAGTGGTTCATTTGGATTGTATCTCATATTGAGATTTTTTAACATTTTTTGTATATTTTAATATGTTTGTATTGTCTTTTTAACGTATTATTATTTTAACATGTTTTGATTTTTAACATTTTTAGTATATTTTAATATGTTTGTATTGTCTTTTTAACGTATTATTATTTTAACATGTTTTGTCATTTTAACATGTTATATTTTAACATGTTTGTTCTGTACTTTTAATGTAGTGTATACATCTGTGTTTTTTTAGCATATGTATCACTCAATATGTACTATAGCTCATTTGAGCACTCCTATATCATATTGAGATCTATTCTTTTTATATTTGTATCATATATGGTTTTTTTTATATTGTATATTCACCCACATATTCTGACAGGTGAATTATTATGTCTCTCCCCTATGGGAATTTTACTATGTTTTTTAATCGTTCAAGGCCCTAATGACCTCACTGTGTCGATGAGCCTATAAACTCTAATAATAATATTAATAATAAAAAATAAGCTTATAGATCGAACAGGTATTAAGACGTGGTGCTAATAAAGACAAAAAATATCTGTTAACGATGTTGTCTACGTATTTGGAGATTTCTAAACTATTTTGCAAGTGGGCTGCATCTTAACTTGACGCACCTATGCATTCTAAGCACTATCACACTTAGTCACTAATATACGAAATCTAAATAGAGGAAGGAAAATGATCAGTTCATCCTGCGAGAATTCTTGTTTATCTGCTGATAACCCTTCCCATCTTCTTCTAACGAGTTTACACACTCACTATACTATTAACACCTGGACAACATTGATTTGCTTTTCAAAATTACCTTTTTATTTGTTTCTTATTCTAAAGAAACAAGTGGTTACACGTAAATTTTAATATAAATCCTGGCAGGAAAATTCCAACAGCCCATTTTCGTGAATAAAACAAATAACCTAACTTTTATGTGATTTAAAAAAATGCGTTTCCAAAAAACTAAAAAATAATCAATGTTTGACACTGTAAGACTACTTTTATATGTATTTAATAATTTATGATTTTTGTTTCAACGTTTTATATATATAGCTCAATGAATTTAACGTATATTCATTAACCTGTTATGAGTCAAAGGTAGGCGGTGTCCTTAACATATTTATGTGACGCCAAATATTGCACATATTCGGGATGCAAATTTAACAATTTTGGTGAGAATTTATCCATGTTGGCGTAGACATTACAGATTTGGTACTTCTACCTAAAATTTCAGAGCCTTATACATTATGCCAAACTACAGAATATGACCCAAAACGTTGTATTCCACGGATGTTTATAAAAAGAATAGCGTCACATCGTATGATGGTTCATTATAAGGTCAGCGTGCCGCACAAACTCATGGGCAGGGACGCGAGTTTGATATGCGTGGTCTAAAACGTTACTCACTCTCACGCCACGAAAACGTGGCTACATTTATTTCAAACTCAACCTTATTCATCCTTTATACATTAGCGTAATTAGTTCATATGCTTGTAACCAGAACGGGTAGTAAGATGCGGTGCATAAAAAGAAGATATGTCAACACCAATTTACTACACTTTGGTGGCCGCTTGGTCTATAAGCTTCACTTATTCAAAATACAGGACTGCCAATAAAAAGGAGGTCAGGGTTCGAATCCTGGTCGGTTGTACTGAGGGTGGGTTTTTCTTCTGACTTTTCACTTTCCCTATATGCAATTGTGAGTAAACTTCCTACAAATTCAATATTCCTCATTCCTAATACATTAGAGTAATTAATAAATAAGACTATAATACGAACGAGTAGTAAAAAGTGGTGCTAAAAATTAAATATAAAACTATGACACACTATTGAAATAGAATAAATTATTTGAAAAATTGATATACAATTGAAATTAATTAATTGTGTATGTAGCTAACTACATTTTTGAATATAGAATATGGGTGTCAAACTCAAACAGATGTGAGGACTACATTATATCATTAAGGATGGATTGCGGGCCACACATGGGTTTTTTATTTATTATATTATAAATTTTAAATGTTTATACAGAATTAAAAAGCTTACATTTCCCCCCCTCGACCTCTTATGATTCTTAAATTACACTGATTTCTACACACATATTTTCTTTTAGTGCGGACGCAAAAAGCTAATACAAAATTTTTAGTTGTTAATTTATAATATTAAAAACAATTGATAACATAAAAAATAAATTGTTATTACAAAGACAGTATTAATACTCTTGGTTCGAAATTCAAATATATTTTATTTAAAACAAAATGTCAGGATAGTACTTTATCACATCTACTGTGTGTTGTATATCTGGCATAGCTTCCCACTTAACAAATTATCAAAATGTGGAGAAATATTTTGACTTGAAACAATACTCATTGTGTTTTTAAAGTGTTCATCTGAAAGCCGACTTCTTATCGTGGATTTGTTAATTTTTTAAAGGGATAGTAACTGTTCACAAATGTATGTACTGCCGTATATGGTTAGCCTTTTAGCTGCGTTCATTTTGATTGTGGGATATTTATAATCATAATACTACGAGTTAAACTCTGTTAGGGACACTTTCATAACTGTATCTTAAATATAATTACATTGAAAATCAATAAATTCAAGGTGCAGTTCATCACCGAAACAACATATTTACAAATTAAACAAGTCGGCTTACCGTTACTGAGAGCTCCAAGAAACGAGGCAAATTGGCAAATCCAATCCCAAACTCAAAGTATACCATGGGCATAGATAGACCAAGTCTGTAACTGTGGGCCACATTCCTATTCTTATTTCATATTTAGGCGCGAGGCGGTTTAAATGCTGGCCCACGGGCCATATGTTTGATACCCCTAGCCTAGAATCATGAATGGGATTATTAAATTTGACAAGTCTGCAACTGTTGGATTTGAGGATAGTTTTAGTCAAATTGGGGGTCACCTTAATTACACTTTATTTAATTCATTTTAATTATATATACATTTATCAAATAATTTATTATGAATTACATGTACTTAATACTGTTTTAATAAGTGTTGACGTTTCATGACCCGGGATACAAACTGGTATCGCAGGTTTTCATAAGTTCCTCCCATAGAATTTTTGGAATTAGATATCTAACATTAAAATAAAGACTATTTTATTGAAGGGCCAAAAGATACAAAAATAATTTTCTCAAAATTCACATTACTGTTTTTATTAAACGTTGTATCCAAATCATTATTATTTTTGTTACTATAAATAAAATGGCAACTGTCATTTACCCATGAAAATGTATTTAAGGGGTACTTTACATAAGTATAAATTTCCTATTTTGATAATATCTCCACAACTACTTCAGATATGAAATAGTTTATCTCTGTAAAGTTTTAGTACTACTTAAAATAAAAATATTTGATTTGAATTATATTTTTATTTTTATAAAAACAATATTTTTGAGATACAAGCGAATATATTCTAGATCTTAAAGAAAGTGTTTGAAAAGTGAAACTGATCGTTATGCTCTTTGGTGAACAGAAATGTCCATTTTTTATCAATGTTTCTGTAACAGTGTATATTATTTCAGATATGCTCTTTGGTAGAGTGTTTCTACAACAATGTTGACTATTCCGTTTCACAAATATTACTAGTTTTTAGTAAAGGTCTCTATGTTAAGACAAAAGATATATAAAGTCGGGGAGGTGCGCCGTATCATTTATTTCTATAGTTATTACAAGTACTGGTAATGTTATGCCACACCTTCCTCCTTCCTCTTGCACTCTTTATCCGTGTGCTAGGCGTATCAGACTCGTAAACGATGGAACGTGGTAGTATGCACGATAAGAGTGGTTTGGAGCTCACCAAAAGTGTGTGGTCCCAGTGGCGAGCAGCCCCACTTGAGAGCTAAAAGTTCATGTCCTGATAACGCTCCCCTTGTACTGTGGGTGCCTGATACGCCCCTTGTAGTTTATAATTAGTACGTTCAACTACAAATTTCTTATGTAATCACCACGTATTACTGCTTTTTCAGGTTGTACACATTATTAATTACTTCAATGAGGTAGGTATGATGAAGTTAACATTTCAGAGGTAATATACATGCATTTGCGTGGAAGGAGAGTGGGAAATCATTCATGGAAAAACCTTTGTAGATCCAACTAGGATTCGAACCCCAATCTCCCCATCCTCAGAAGGCCAGTATGACAGGGGTGTGATGCCTTAGATCATTCGGCCACTGAAGGGGATACAAAGTTTAATAAGTCGAGTATGCATTCCTAAACCCCAGAAACCAAGTGAGTTTATAACGTTACTGGGTGTAGCTGTCCGACATTAGAACAAACATTTTACAATAGCAATTAGAGCCCATTTTAATGACAATTAACAAAAAAATTAATACACGATTACGCTCTAGCCCACTCTGCGTCGTGACGCCCTGGGCCGTCGCGGTTTTAAGATATAGCTAAAACTTATGATGTATAGTTAAATGCAACATGCAAATTTTCAATAGTGTTCTCGTACATATTCTAAGAATTAATTAAACCATACAAGAAAACACATGTCTACTATAATTTCTTCTTATTCAGGACTGTAATTTTGTTCTAGATTTGTATTTTTACATTTAAAAGATGTTTTTTTATAATATTGGGTACAAGAGTGTCGCACAGAAAATCCGACATATGAAGGGCAGCATGGCCTAAAAAAAATTGGGAGCCCCTGCTATAGCCAGTAAAATTATCTAAGTGTGGTTTTATTCATTCTACATTTAACAACAGAGCTTTGGGATTGGTTTGGAAGAGATTTGATTTTAAAATATAGCGTAGTCTAAGGTGTCACTCTCGATAAAGACTAGACTGCTGATGACAAGGAGATCAGGGTTCGAATACTGGTCAGATGTACTAAGGGTGGTTTTCCTAAATCTTTTTACACTATCCCTCCGTGAAAATTCGGATGCACTTCCTCTAAATTCAACCTTTCTCATACCTAGCCCATTAGCACAAGTTATACATATACTTATAACCTGAACGAGTACCAGGCCTAAGACATGGTGCTAAAAAACAACTCAATTTTGTTTGATGTTCAAAATTAGGTAAAATGGTTTAATTGTTCTCAATTCCACGGTTTTATTAAGTAGAAATATAAATACACGATTACGCTCTAGCCCACTCTGCGTCGTGACGCCCTGGGCCGTCGTGGCTTTAAGAAATAGCTAAAACTTATGATGTATAGTTAAATGCAACATGCAAATTTTCAATAAGTGTTCTCGTACATATTCTAAGAATTAATTAAACCATACAAGAAAACACATGTCTACTATAATTTCATCTTTTTCAGGACTGTAATTTTGTTCTAGATTTGTATTTTTACATTTAAAAGATTTTTTTTTTATAATATTGGGTACAAGGGTGTCGCATATAAAATACGACATGTGAAGGGCAGCATGGCCTCAACAATTTTAGGAGCCAGTAAAATTATCTAAGTGTGGTTTTATTCATTCTACATTTAACAACTGAGCTTTGGGATTGGTTTGGAAGAGATTTGATTTTAAACTATAGCGTAGTCTAAGGTGTTACTCTCGCTAAAGACTAGACTGCTGATGACAAGGAGATCGGGGTTCGAATCCTGGTCAGATGTACTGAGGGTGGTTTTCCTAAATCTCTTTACACTATCCCTCCGTGAAAATTCGGGTACACTTCCTCTAAATTCAACCTTTCTCATACCTAACCCATTAGCACAAGTTATACATATACTTATAACCTGAACGAGTACCAGGCCTAAGACATGGTGCTAAAAACAACTCAATTTTGTTTGATGTTCAAAATTAGGTAAAATGGTTTAATTGTTCTCAATTCCACGGTTTTATTAAGTAGAAAAATAGAAAACCGCAATCAAATGTAACGTTTGTTTCTAGCTCAGTCGTGTTTCTATTATTCCGGTTAATAGGCGGTAAGATGGGCTCTTAAGTTCGATTGGAAAGCTTCTGTATATTTATAATGATGTTATCCGTGAGGAGATATGAGCACTTACCTCTTAAGATAATCAAGTTATTATTTTGTGGGGTATCAATTATTTTAACAGATTTTAGTTTTAAAACTTTTTTCAGTTAAATTAAAAGGTTTATTTGAACATTCGTATTAAAAATACAACCCCCAAAAAGTTTTTTTGTCTTTTTTAAAAAAAGATGCAAACATAAAAAATATGTCTGGACGAGTTTCAGAACTTTTCTTTACTTCTTGAAAAGGATTTCTGTAAAATAAATTCTTAGGTCCTAGATCTTTATTTACTTTAGTTTAGTTTCTAAATGATAAATTTCGATTTGTGTATTCGTTGGCCTACACTCATGTCAACAATTTGAAAGATTTAGTAACAACTTTTACTGACTAAGTCAAAAAAATATAAGAAATTAAACATTTTTATATTGTTTTTATGTGGTTTAAAATAATTAGTATTCTAAAAGTACTTCATTAGATAAACATAAACCAAGCGTACAAGGTTATCGAAAATGGTGTCCGGGATTTAGTAGTAAAATAGTAATGAAAATAAATTGATTTAATGTGCGCACCCAAGGTCAATGTTGTCGCTATTGAGAAGAAAATTTTAAGTGTTGCCACCATTTACAGCAATAATCACACTAATCAGTCAAATATTTCTGAAGAAACTAGATTTAAGAATCAATGGGCCATCCATTAGTCGAAATACAGGTGGTCACCTAGGGTGCAAAAGCCTTAGGGGTGCATTCCAAAAAAATGTATATTTGTATTAAAAAATAATTATTTTGGTTAAATAAGCTAATAATAATAATTTATAAATAAAGAAATATTGTCTTAATATTTTGTCTAACATTAAGGATGTATAATATATATATAAAGGAGATTGATAAACAACATAATTAATTTTACGGTTTTATGATACTCGGGGTGGCTTTTATCTCTACGAATCACTTTAATATTTAATTTAAAGCTTCCAAAAATATTAATAGAAAAATAATGTAAAAAAGGGATATTAATTTTGAACAACTTGATTGAGAGGGAGAGGGTATGGAAGGGTCACCTCTTATTTTGGGCGCATTACATTTGAGCCACGTAAACATTACATTTGGGCCACGTATATCAGTTATCAGACAAGGTTGTGCATATACATGTAAAGACATATAGACCCAAACTATAGAATCCATTTCATGTAGTGTTCTATTGATTGAAACATGGAACGTTCGTTTATATGGTGGGAAAGGGGGAGGGGGGGGGGAATGGCTTGTCATAGAAAGTAACAAATTCTCAATGGCTCATGTTGCTACCGATGGTAAAGTTCGCTGGAAATGTGTAAGCAAAAAGGGTTCAGCAAAAGTGTACACGAACAACATAGACAGTAATGTCATAATCAGTGCTCGAATTGGGCCGGAATGCACCGGAACGCCGTTCCGGTTGATACAAAACAATATTAAGAGCGTTCCGGTTGATACAACACAAGTTTAAAGCGTTCCGCCTTCACACTATCGTTTTCCAAAAGGATCTCTATTCTAGTCTGAACGAACTTAGATCCTACTACGTGTTTGTATAGTGTATTGGATGTTGAACGGACCAAGATGCTACTACGCTTCTGTATAATATATTGTACTTTGTATTACACTGGGGTTTCCAATAATTTGATTCACAGCAGAGACAACGATTCTTAAAACAAGACAATGACTTCAACAAAAATATTTTACAGATGTAACTTCCCCTTTTGTGGCCTCTATTTTGGCCTATGGGGATTATCTTTGGAAACGGCATTTGCTGTTTCTGTTCATAGGTATAAGATGTCTACCTTCAGTCTCACATTATATTGTATAGTGTCCGTACGTACCTACAGTAGCCCCATGGCTTCTTTGGTGCTGACTGACAGCTTTGAAAAGTTACCAGACCAAATTATGTATCCCTACGCCGAACCATATGATCTTCAAAAACATGTGTTTAGCAGCTGTCACTTTTGACGGTCAAAATTTAGGTATATACCTAGATGCTGACTGTCAGAAGTCAGCTGTGAGCTGTCAGTCAGCACCAAAGAAGTCATGGGGCAAACATATTTTAAGTTTTAAACTCTGTACTACAAGTGAACCAGAAGCAAAAAAAGACACATTTCCTAAGTATATATTTCTTTTTTATAAATTATGTTCCGGGTAAGTAATCTACAGTATTTCCTTGCCACGTAAGTTTTATAACTAAACATATTTTCTTCAAAATATGCATCGAATTAAATGAAAAATTAAATGGTGTCCATATGTTGGCGGCTAAATTCTTAGAAATGCTAATTGTATGTAAAGAAACTGAACCTGATCAATAGTCAGAATTTGCATGCAAATCAAAGTCCCAATATAGCTCTATGGGGTGTATGAAATATGCAAATATATAGAAAATTTCACCACGTAGGTAATACTGCCAATATATATTTAAAAATTACAGTGTCCTTGTGTGGTCCGAAATAACACTTAGATAAATTAAAATGTGTACGTAATATAAAAGGCTTTACATCTGGTTGTTTCTGGCAATGTAGTGAAAAGTATTTGTTACAAAACATTTTAAAATTGATACGAAATTTTTCATAAGGATTGATTAATAATAATTCTTAACGTTCCCATAATTTTTCATAACAATGTAAAATATATATATATTTTTTTAATTTTCTGGTGGCATATTTTTCCTCTTCTGTAGGATTTTGTAGGATGAAATTACTTTTTACTTCACAAAAAGTGATTGGGGAAAGTTTAACAGGTATATTTCTCTCATTGTAATTCAACTAATTTTAGTCTAGTATTTTACCCACGAATGATAGGTATCCTTCACATGTTTTGATATTTCAAGTTTCTCACATTTCTTTCATTATTGTAAAAAGTAAAACACCTATGAAAAAAGAGACAAGATAAAATAAATACTACGAATAAAAAATGTATGCTATTATTTATTGTAAATCAAATAAAAATACTTGAAATGTAGTAACATTTATAAAATATGTAAAATAGTTAAAATATGCGTAATATGGGGGGAAAATGTTCTACATAAGGATCTTATTTTGTATGAAATGTGCAAAAGAATAGGTTTAGCATGGTATCAATAGCTCATTCAAAAAATGCATACAGATCCTATTATTCCTAACCAAACAAATCGGTTTACAAAATACTTTTATAAAATAAGTGTCATTAAAATCTTAGGTATAATGTCTACTTACATAGTTAAATATTGGATATAATTTTACTGTGGCAGTATACTATTCGTTTCAATATAAATCAATACTAATTAATTGTAATTATTAATGGATTAGATTAGTATATTAATTTCAATGTAATATTCCTTTTACTGAAATGACTTGGTATACAGCTTATTGAAGTGTGTATAGACAATGCAATAGGTTCTACTAATATAATAGTTTCATGCTGTGAAATAGATTAAGTAATTATTGGTTGTTAGTTGTTACCATTCCGGTTCTAATCTCCCAGTTAGAGCACTGGTTATAACCGATGGTGATACAAATAGTAATCACGAAGTGGTGAAAAATATAAATCGACAAGCTATAAGCAATTGTGTGGAGCGAATAGCTGAGGAAAATATATTTTAAAAACCATTGAGGCAGGAAGCTGTTTCGAAACTGCCGACGAATCAAGACTTAGGCTGTTGAAGGTGAGTGACTTTTTGTGATAGTTCAATATGATTTTTCATTAAATAAAATTAAGGTGGTAGTTATAAGAAGGGATTTTTTTAAATCGCTCTTACGAGTGGGTTAAAAATATATTTCTAGGATTTGTTTTACATAACAAATAGCACTGTATACTTGTTTTTGGGTGGATTTTTTATTCGGTCTGTCCCCATGTCTGTACCAATATGTTTTTTTTTATTATGATCATTGCTCGTAGCCCTAAAATTAAGGGTAGTTACTTTATACTTACTTAATTATTATAGCTTGTGCCTATATGTTTTTATCCGTCTACGCACAACCTTGTCTCATAACAGGTATACGTAGCCCAATTGTAATGTTAATAAGTTTTAAAATCCTCCTGGTCAACTAATGTGGCCCAATACACCTGTGAGCTTATGGGGGAAATGGGTTTCGTGACCCAATTGTAATGTTAATAAGTTTTAAAATCCTCCTGGTCAACTAATGTGGCCCAATACACCTGTGAGCTTATGGGGGAAATGGGTTTCGTGACCCAATTGTGATGTTAATAAGTTTTAAAATCCTCCTGGTCAACTAATGTGGCCCAATACACCTGTGAGCTTATGGGGGAGATTGGTTTCGTGGCTCAATTGTAATGTTACGCTTATTTTAGATTTATTTATCACTATAATTTTACATTCTTGCACCCCTAAGGGTAGAGAAAGTATTATCAATGTAAAAAAAAAATGAGCTCGATATTTTGATGGATGTCATCGTTGCATGACCCCCTGTACTTTTTTTTTGCAATGACCTATATCTGTCACTGTGACTTGAGCCGATACCATTTTACCGATCGGAATACAACTTGGTATCTACTAGGGTTTTCCAAAGGTTCCTTAGAGGGGTTTTTGGAATTATATATCAAACCCTAAGTTTAAAGTTAGTTTACTCTAGGGTGAAATGAAAAAAAGATCTATTTTCTCAAAAATCGTCTAAAATTATTTTAATTAAAATTCGTATCTAGGTTTGTTCGACATCACAAACAAAATGACGTATCTCATTTTTCCATGAAAATTAATTTGAGAATTCTTTGCAAAGGACGAAATATCTAATTTTGATCACATATCTGCAACTATTTAAGATACGAAATAACTTATCATTGAAAAGTTATAATACTATTAAAAATAAACGATATTTACGTGAAATAATAATTCATAAAATCAATATTTTCCAAGATATAGCTAAAAAAAAGTAAAGTGGCTTAACCAAAATGGTTTTCAACGCTCCCTCTACGCAAATTCGGGTACACTTCCTATAAATATTTTTTTAAAATCTCTTTCACTATGAAAATTACAAACACTCTGGGCTTAACTCTTTATCCATTTCATTTCACCGTAGAACTATTGTTTTATTTTGATTTATTTGAGGTATTTAACGTGCTCTTTATGAACCGTCTGATTATATCAAGTACACGATTTTCTACGAGCGAGAGCAAAAGGGCCTACCAATTTTGCCGGGAAAGTTATTTTCCCAAATCTTACAGTGTTCTTTTTCATGCCACAATCGATATGAGACCAACGGCTTTACTTCCCTTCCGAAGGAAGTTGTGCTACGGATTGTATAACTAAAAAAACATTCATCGACCAAGAATGGGCTTGAAACCAAGAACATAGGGTTCTGAGGTGAGCAATTGACCCCACTACCACTGAGGTTGACAAATTATCAAGAATAATCCTTAGAAATGGGTCGAAAGTGCTGTGTTCGATAAAATAGTTGTTTCATTGATATTACTCATTTCTAGCAGATTATTTATAGCAATTCCAAGAGCCAAATTTAAATCAACAAGAACGTATGTATGGGACAATGGCAGCCCTCCACAGTCTCTTCTGTTTTAATTAAATTACTATAGTATTTTACCTCTTGCTTCGCTTTTGTTTGTTTGTTTTAAAAATATTCCCACTTGTTTTATGATTAGACATCCTTTTTTCTTTAGATTGTTTTATCTTTAAGCACTCTTCCGTATGAATAAATGAGACCTTTTTATTAAATTTTTGCTCTATTGTACTGTGTTTTGGAAAGCTATTAAAACTAGGAAGTGAATGTCAGCCGAATTAAAACTTTAAACCAAGTGAAAGCCAAGATAAAATAATAAGGTATTTTAATAAATGTTCCAATAAAACCATACGTACTTATTCACGGAGTTTATTATAGTTTATGAAAAACTTAAATGTAAGTCATCAGCAGCGGTGGAGACGATCGGGGTGATCCCCCCAGGGACCCCACAGAAAGGGACCCCCCCACAAAACTCCGAAAGAAAGAAAACAATATCTCTAATTTTTCTATTTTAAATGCTTTCTTGTTTTGTGTCTAACACAATATTATTCCTGCACGAAATAATGAGGTATGAACAAATTAATGTGTCTGCAGCTTAAATTAAAATTAAAAATCCTTCGGACACATGAAATATTTACAATTTTGCGTGCTAACTATAAACACATTGGCCTCCCTTTCGGGGTGCTGCGGCGGTTTGTCTCAAGAGTGTCTCCACAAACCAGCTGACAGCGCCACTGTCTCAGCGGTGCCTTTGATACAAATTTTGTTTTCCATCTTGTTTTTGCATGACAAATTTAATCCGCCACTCTAGAGAAACTTTTAAATTCAGATATCTGTTTTGTTTGTGGTGAGTGCCAGTTTGTGTTTTGATGTGGTAGCTAAGTTTAATACTAAGTGTAGAAGTGTCGATGGTGGATGATTATATTGACATAATTTAGAAATATGTGATGTGATCCAGGAAAAGATACCTTAAGATTTCGGCCAGATTTTCAAAGCGACGGAGCGACTGCCTGGCCAAACTGGTGAGTGAGCCAAAGAATAATAATAATTATTATTATTAGCAGCACCGCGTCTTACTACCCGTTCGGGTTATACGCACTTACGCTAATGTGTAATGGTAGGGTGATTGATAAATCTTTTCCGGGACCGAGGATTGAACCCCGGCCGCCAGCATAGAAGTCTGACACCTTACCCCTAGACCGCCAGGTCACCTCAAAGAATAATTACCAAAGTGATTTCAGTTTATTAGTGAAAATGTCTCGGCCCAAGACACTCACCGCATCTCTGATACTCGAAAATTATTACAATTTATTGCATGTTCATAAAAAAAAGGCAATATTGTTGTAGTTTTCCCATCAACTCTCCACGCTAACAGTGATTTTTATTTGTAAATACCCGCCTCGGTGGCGTAGTTGGCTAACGTGCTAGTCGTGCTGAGCTCGACTGCTGAGGACGGGGAGATCGAGGTTCGAATCTCGGTCGAGTGAACTGGGAGGGGGGGTTCCTGAATGGTTTTCCACTCTCCCTCCACGCAAATGCAGGTTAATTTCCTCTAATTAAACCTTCCCAATTCCTAATCCATCAGCGTAATTAGTACTTAAAGCGTATAGCCCAAACGGGTAGTAAGACGCGGTGCTAAATAATATTAATAATAATAATATTTGTAAAGGCCTCCTTTGATTATAATATTGAAGTATTAACATATCGTTTCTTGCTACTTTTTCATTTATTTTTAGCATTACGTATTACTATCCGTTCGGGTTATACAAGCCTTTATTGATACTAACGGCCTCTAGAAAAATTATGTATATACATATATATATATATTATGTATGTATGTATGTATGTATGTATGTATACATATATACAAGTGCGCTAAGAGTATCAATAGTAATAAAAGTAATTTATCATGTAAAATTGAGAAGTTTTCCTAGCTCTCAATGAACCAACATACGATAATATTTCCCAAAGCCTGTAAACTAGACCGTTCCGGCTTGAGTGATGCGCTTGAAAAATAGAACCAGTTCTATCTTTCAAGCACATCTCTCGGGTCGCTCGCGCGCTGCTAAAGTCTGGACCATCTCTCAGTACAACACATGTGTTCTATTTTATATTTTAGTCACTCACTCACCCTGTCTGGCCGTACACAAAATGTTGCTTAACTTTTACCTTTCCTCGGACATGCTATGATGTAATTTACATGAGTTTGTGGGGGCCCCCACACTGTAAGCCACCCCGAGGCCCTCACATTGGTAAATCCAGTACTAGCCATCAGTAAACTACCACAAAGATGATTGTTTTTAGAAAAATAAATATACATATTGTGTAAAACACTCCCCAAATACCAATTTCCAATAAAGATATTTGATCCATTTTCGAAAAAATTAAAATATTCAAAATAATATTTTGTAAGTATGCGCTTCTTAAACGAATCCCCCCCCCCCCNCCCCCCCCCCAACAAGTATTTGTCATGTCAAACACTTCAAAATATATATTCTAAGCGAAATTGTTAACACCATTTTCAAAAAAATACCACTTTTCAAAAAATCAGTCATCATTAAACTACCTTTGAACAAATCGTCCCCTTAAAAAAAGTATGCTATACACTGAAATTTGAATCTCTAAATATAACTTTCAGGACATCCATTTTAAGAAAAATATTGAAAAAAAAATCGAATTTTCAAAAATCAGTCATCACTAAACTATTCATAATTTTAGGCCTACGTTCAAAATAAATAAAACTCTCAGAAATACGACTATATAACATCTGTATATCAAATTTGAAAAAAATCATAGAAACAATAATGTCAAATTTAGTTTTAGAGTTGGAAAAATTCAATTTAACGTTATAAGTCTTAGTATAAAGTGTTTAATTGTGTAAATATTCTAGAGGAATAATAATTTAAGTTTAAATCCTTTTGTATCAATTGCAGGTTCCTGCACGGGATTTAAGAAAAATAATAATAATAATAATAGCTATATATATTGTATTCATTCAACTTTTATGTTGTTCTTTTAATTTGTAAAAAGCACAGCACAAGATCTATGCATAGCTTATAAAATAATGGAGTTATAAAGGTAAATATTTTGTTTGAATAACTTAAACATATATTATTTTAAAATTATAACTTCATCACATTTGTATATAATAGTTTTATGTTTCTGGCTACCAAGTTATGTGCACCATCTATCTGAGGTATATTCTCCCAATCTATAACCACCTTAATCTTCAAACATGCTACTTTCTCCAAGCTGTACCTTAAACCCACCTTTAAATAAACTTTTAGAAAATATATAAAATGATTTATTTGACAGCAGATATATGATGAAGTTTTTCTTTGTTTTTTTGCATCTAGTGCTAGGGGTGTAACATGCCCACCTTCTTCTAACATTGATTATCCTTCTTTCACCGGTTAACCTTGTCCACATAACACGGATTCATTTTTCACAACGCTTTACTATCCACCACCTCTCATTTTCCCCCCCTCCATTGAGTAAATAATAAACCCCTTTTCGTTTCAATAAAGAAATTTGATTTGTTTTATTAACAGTGTAAGTGTGTCAGTGAGCTCTGTATATTAACTGGAGAAACACGTGGGATCCAAAATACAACTGAGAAATACGTCACGTTCTGAAATGTCACCTGCTGGAGATGAATCGTAGTGGGATGGAATTTAAACAAAACATTGCAGACGGGATGAATTAAAAAAAAAGCACACTATACAGACATATATTGACACAAAACATGAGACGTCTTTAAAATAATAACAAACAAACCCCGTTAGTCATTGGTCCCAGTTTGTAATTTTATTATTGGGGTTGTTGCTATTGCTACGAGTTTATTAAAGTAATTTTATAAACAAAATAAATGTATTAACAAATTATCTTATTTTTCACAGTGCGTCCAACTATCCGTCTGTAACATGCGAATGTAATTACTTTAATGAGATAGGAACATAGAGGTAGAATTGAGAGAAAATGTACTATCAATTGCGGGGAGAAAGAATAGAAAGTAATTTAAGTAAACTATTACTACAGACAGCCGGGAGTCGAGCCCCGATCAAATCATCGCTAGTGAATCAGACTAGTGACGTCTTGATATTTAGTCCACATACAACCAATGTGGGTAGTAAGTGGTTTATAGTTAGGGGAGGGAGCGCTTAGGTTCTAGGTGTTATGGTAGGGGAAGTAACACTGAGGCAAACAAGATGTATTGCTGGGTGAGCCGCTATAGTTAGGGGAGGGAGCGCTTAAATCCCAAGAGTTGGTTAAGGGGTATTTCAAGACTATGTACCTTAAGATGCAACCCGAACGACGCGCTCCCTACCAAGCAGCCAACACTTTCAATCGAAGTCCAGCGCTGCAGTGCTGCTCTTAATTGAATCTGGCCGGGTGTTTCATTGTTCTAATGCCGTAAACCAGTGGACTCAAACTCAAATCAGTCGAAGGGCCAGATTTACAAACATGGGACATGCTAAGCGACACAACCTAATCAAACATGTTTGATATTCTAGAATTTAGTTTTTTTTCCAAAGCTTCTTACTACCCGTCTGGACTTTGTACATATTTGTTAGAGACATAACTCAAGTTGGTATTGGAAAACATTTGTTTTACGTTTCTTGGAGACGTTTGTAAACTAGTTTTAAGATTCTTACTGTCGGAAGTGGTAGATTGTACTTACATTTGAAGTTTTGAGATTGAATGTTATATATTGTGATTTACATTTAACAAGATAAATAATACTCACTTTCCGTATTAATTTTGTACATAACAATATTAATCACGCTAGTGTATAAGGAATAAGTAAGATATAATTTAGAGGAAATGTAACCTCATTTGAGTGAAGAAAATGTGGGAAAGCCTCTAGGAAAAATCACCCTCTATAAGCCTGCATCTGGCTGTAGATGGAACCCTGACCTCTTCAAAATTGGAAAACTAGAACAGAAGATGCTGACGTTTAATAAACGTGCTCACTCATGCATCTCTTTGATGCTATGCATTCAAAATCATCTGTGCATATTTAAAATATTTTAAAACATAATATATTTTCCCAGATGTTTATGTAGCTTAGCGAAATTCTCGAAGAAGTATTTATTAATAAATAAAAAAATTCACAAACAAGTATTTAAAGTAAAATTATATATATATAGCTCTCGTACTAATCAGCAAAGTTTTGGGAAGTTGTAGAGTATAAAAATAATCTAGAAATATCCTTTAGAATTTGTTTAGTGTTCGCTTCCGTTCCGAGCAAACAGCAAAAAAACTAAATACAATTAAATTATTAAGTATTAAATAAAATAAAACATTTAATCTTGTTTTTATTTGATTCAAAATGACGGCCTCCTGCCCAAAGACAAGAATTGCAAATTTTTAACTAAATATTTTATAAATAAAACATGTTTTAGTATGACAACGTAGTTTTTCGACGAGTTTTACATAGCTCATTGGATATTTAATACCGGATTCCTTCTAAGCTAAGCAAAATATCGAAACAAATCAGGAGTCATCTTAATGATATGTTGTTCAACTCATTTAACCAAGTGTTTATTTATAATCATAATATTTTTGGAGTTATTTCACTTTTTAATGAAGAAAAACGTGTTTTTATTTAGTAATTTTTGTTGTTTATTTGAAAATGAAGCTAAAACAAGCTAATCCCCGAAAGTACATTTTTTTATTTGTTTTTTGATTCCTTACCACTTATAAAAGTTTGGCTGTTTAAACCTTTAAACTGAGAAAACACACACACACACACATACAAACACACACACACACACACATATATATATACACATATCTCAATCTGAAGTAGTCTTTCTTCTGAGACTACAAAATATTTCAAGGATGTCCAAGACGATTTATAAGCATGCCTATTAAATCTAGAATAAGACAAATAAACCATTATTAGCACCCGCTTCAGTGTGTAACCTAAACTGTTAGTGAAACACGGGTACAAAAGTAATTATTTAAGTAATAGGTATATTAGAGTATAGGCTATATACTTTGTCTTTGATTTGAAATAATCTAAATGACTGAATAAGTCCAGAATGTTTAAATGTTTTAATAACTAGCTTAACTTTCTCTTTCTAAACTGACTACTGTATCAGCAAACTACTTAAAAACTAAGCTCATTCTAGAATGTGACTTTCGTCCACGGTGAAAGGTATTTTGCTTATAGTCTGAAAGTAATAGGACGGCCGTTATTTGTAAACTGAAAACTCATGCTGCCAAAATGGCGTGGATAGAAATAACGAAATATTTTATTTACATTCTAAATCCATTTAACTAATATCATATCCTCGGTCCCGGCACGGATTTATCTGATTGCCAAACCCTTCCTTCACCTCTGACAAGATGTGTATTAATCACAACTTGTGAATGTGTGGAATGCCAGGCCTCCGCCGTGGTTCGGATCCCACGTTAAACTGTAGGTCCTCCATTTAATCTTACAATCACCCTACCATTACACATTAGTGTAAGTGCGTATAACTCGAACGGTTAGTAAGACGTGTTGCTAATAATAATAATAATAATAATAATAATAATAATAATAATAATATAAAGTTATTTAGATTGAAAAAGTAAGCCTGGACACGGGAATCGGATTCGATTTCCATTTTCAGGTGTCATTATTCTATTTAAAGTACATGACATATGCTACAACCGTAACTAACAAAAATAATAGCTTTGATATTTAATCCATCATAATATTATAAAGAGAAACCATTCAGTAATCCATAAAAAATATTAATGAAAGCTTTTAATACATTTCTAGCTGAACTGTTTAGTTAAATATTCAAATAATATTTCTATAATGATAAATTGTAGTGACTTTCAATCAATGTTGATGGTGGAAGGTGGAATTTCCTGTAAAAATCACAGTTTACTATGCATAGTTCATCAACAGTGCAGCTTATAAGATACAGCCATAATGTAGATTCCACTCGCCATAGGAGTGGTCACAACTGGCTTTTAGCAGAAGATGTAAAAACAGTTTAAAAAGAAAACATATATTAAAACAAATTGTTTGTTGTGAAAGTTTTGACTGTCAAACGTGACAACAACTCAACATATGGTCCTGCAGATAATGTGGTTTGATGATTGGATACACGAGAGTGAATCTTCTACTGGCTGCCACCTACTCTCCTATCGTAGATAGTGTATTTCGTCAAGGAGGGATTGCTAACTTTTAGTGGAAATGGAGTGTACAACACGCAAACCCTTGACTATCAATTTATTATTGTAAAAGCTGGTGATCCAAAATCATAAATTATAAGTTTTTGGCCATGCCAGGAATCGACCTCTAGACTCTAAACTCAGTTGGCAAACAATCTAACAAATGAGTAAGAGATTCAGACACCTGTTGCCTTAAAATTAAATCATTTTGTTAAACTATGAAAAACATTTTTTTTCCAGCTAAATGAATTAACTGTAAAATCATTATTTATTCCGTATCATATCATTGAAAGTTTCAAATCTATTTATGTCGGTTGAAATTTAAAAAAATGTTATAATATTATATTTGATACACACTGGTTTATCTTATATATTCACAAAAATAGCGGACATTATTCCAAACCTCGAATGTGAGTAAGAGAGAAAGAAATAGCAGAATGTTTCCTTCTTTCTCACGCATTGCTGTGCAGATGACGGCTCAAGATTTCGGCCACAGATATATTATCCCCAGTTATTCTTACAGACCTAACTGAGAAAAGTGAATTTAATTTAAAAGAGATAAGGTAAAACAGTGTTTAAAACAGTTAGAATTATCTAATTAAAGGGACAAACTATGTGAAATGGAATACTGAACACATCTGATTACACTCACACGTTCAATAATTTAATATGAATTTAACGTAGTTTTATATATGTCACCGGCAATGTGGGAAATACAGGCGTTCTATAAAAGGCCTAGGCTTTCCAAATAATGCCAGAGTGGTTTTGGCAAAGTATGAAATAAACGAGTTCTGCTGTTGTATTTCATACTTATTTTCAAGTTATTTGTCTTTTTGAAGTCCCGGAATATGTTATAATTTCTTTTATCCAGTTGTATGTAAGTTTTGCACCGTTTTCTTGCAAGTTCACCTAATTCCTAGGATTTAAGTTCGTCAGTTTAGGTTATTTTAGAATAGGGTGGTTAGGTAAAGTTAGGTTAGCTATTGTTCTCGGTAATATATAATGACTGGTTATTCTATAATGTTCCTACGAAAAGTATGAAATATAATAGAAAAACTAATTTATTTCATACTTTGCTAAAACCACTTAGGAATTATATAGAAAGCCTAGGAGTTTTAGAGAATGCCTGGTTTACACACATTGCCATTAACATATACAGTAACAAAATGTGTGACATGGGGTATAATACAGGGAGTAAAGGACCCCCGTTAAACCGGAACATAGCCTACTAATGGAACAAAAGCTATTGAACAATGAAGGGCTGTTTCGTAAACTCTGTGAGAAGAAACAGACGGCCCAAACAGAGTGAGTGTCGTGGACATGAGCTGTTGGTAGGACGTCGTATTGTTTCTGATGCGTGGGCCATAGAGCAATTGGGAGAAGATATATAGGTACAGAATTTTCATTTCAAGCCACAATTTAATACACAGTCCGATTTTCATAAGAAGATAATTTTCTTTAAACAATAATTGTAACATTCTACTAGTTTATTAGTATTATTCTAGAGTTATTGGAGGGATCTATCAAAAGTGACAACTGTAAATCAAATGATTAGATAACATTTACTCTAATATTAGTGTTATTATTTAGGTATTGATATAATGTACCAAAAGTGACAGCTGGCACGGCGTAAAAATATATGAAAGTTATTTAAAAAGCTTTTTAAATTAAGGAAAAAAGTTCCTTCCTACCTAAATCGGACTGTACAGAGGTGGTAATGTGATTTTACGTTTTCATAATACAACAATTATGTTAAAATGTAATAGGTACATAAAATGTTACCTCAAGATCCGTTTATGCACTCACTGCAATAATTTTTCTTGAATATAACTTGATTTTAGAAAATTCACAACAGCTAAATGCCTGATCATTGTATACAGGGTGTACTGTAGTATGTGGGAGCCACATCAGCGTTAAGCAAAAAACAAAGAATAAAAATGAAAAAGTTTGTAATAAACATGTGTCCCATTTGACCTTGTTTCTGAGATATAGTCATGTTTGTACTCCAGTAATGTGGAGCTGGTTAACTTTATAGGAAGTGCTCAAAATGGCCACCTTTGGCTTGATTGTAAGCTTGCAGTCGTGTGGTAGAAAGCCGCACTTTTTCAAAAATACGTTGCATGGCAATGCTTGCATTCAGGTCGAAGGTGACCATTTAGAACACTTCCTATAGTGTTGAGCTGCTTCATATTACTGGAGTACACAAATGACTCTAACTCGGTAACGAGGTCAATCGAGTTCAATTTGTTTATCATCATTATGAAAGGGAGAAAACACAACTTAAAAGCACTCATAAAAAAGGCCCAGATTGTACCCTTTTTACCACACTAGGAAAACCACGAAAATGCCTTCTTCTCCTATCAAGATAATTATAAGAAAAATAACAAAATTCTTAATTTATTTTGGTAAATTATTTAAACTCAAAATCTGATTTTAAAGTCACATATTAAAATCCCATAACGTTTTATCGATTATTATAGATAATTATCGATATTAAAAGTCACTTTGTTTCACAAAAACAAAAATTACACTGTATTGTAAAACAAGATGACGCTATTGTTTTTCTCGAATTACAAGTTTTCTGAATTTTTTTAAAAAACATTAAATTATTCAGTTTCTTAAGATAAATCATTTTAAAAATTAAAATTGTATAATCTTACTAAGGGAAATCACTTTACTTGAAACACGTATTTTTGATAATAATGTACAAACGTATACTTTTCATATGCAGTCGTCTCAAAAATACATCATATACATAGGCCTACTTCTAGGGTTGGACTATCTATTTAGCACCCGCCTCTTTGGAGTAGTTAGTTTTAGCTTGCTAGTTTCGTTTTGAGCTAGACTGCCAAGAACGGGGAGATCAATGTTCGAATCTCACTCAGGTGAACAGTTTTTTTTCTACTCTCCCTCCATGCAAATGCGGATTCACTTCCTGTATATTAAACCTTTCCAAATCCCAACGGGTAGTAAGACGTGATGCTAAGTATTATTTTATTTAGCACGTTCCGTCTCGAAGAATCTGATCCTTTCAGAGCATTCTGGGTCGCCCTAGTCGTTTTCTACCTTAAAGTTTAATATTTATATATTCCATTCACGGTAGGAATTACTCTCTGAAAGGTCTTTTTTCCTACCAATATCCTCTCTATAGTAGATTTATGGTAGGGAAAAAGGCCTTTCAGAAGTCAACTCCTACGGTGAATGGAATATATATGACCCGCCTTGGTGGTGTAGTTGGCTAACGCCCTAGTCGTGCTAAGCTCGACTGCTGAGGAAGGGGATATTGAGGTTCGAATCTCGGTCGGGTGAACTGGTATTTTTTCCTAAATGGTTTTCCACTCTCCCTCCATGCAAATGCGGGTTCACTTCCTCTATTTCAACCTTCCCAATTCCTAATCCATTAGAGTAATTAGTACTTAAAGCGTATAACCCGAACGGGTAGTAAGACGCGGTGCTAAATATTAAATATGATAATATTTATATATGTTTGTATTTATTAAAAAAAACCTTAGACCTAGTCCTAGTAATCCAAAATTTCAGATAATCCGAACATACTTTTTGGAAAACCAACGGGAAAAAAGTCAAATGAAATATGTTTTATTGGTTAACAAGCTCAAAGTTTAAATAAAACTGTAAGACACAGTGATATCTGATGATAAAATGTTTAATATTTACATGTTGTATAGCCAACAAAATGTGTTTCCCTGTAACTAAAAATAATTAAATTACCTAATTATTACGTGTTGTACATCACGTAAATAAACGAACATTTGATTAAACTCATTCTGCCATTCAACTGCAATTTAAAATTTATGAAAATATGGTATACCTGTATTCTTCAGTTTAATTGGAACAAGCTGCGGTCCCAATTAGCTCGGATTAACAAGTTTATAGTGTATTTGCAACGTAATGTGTTTGGTTTCCATTCTTAATAGATAGTTATTGTGTCAGTTTTCCGTATGTATCAATTGTTTCAAGTAAACTTTGTACATTCAGCTCTGACAAAACATCCTAAGTTATGTTATGATCTGACGAACTTTATCCTGCCAGTGATCTTAATAGTTTCCTTTCAGCTGCTTTTATTCCTTTCCCGTTGTTGTTTAGTTAGTACCCAGTTTTCTGTGCCATATAATAATAATATTAGAACTGCCATGGTTTTATTAAATTTATCATTGTTTAGTTTTTTTATCATTGTGTTATACTACCGGTTCAGATTATACGCATTTGATAATTACTTTAAATGACCCGCCTCGGTGGCGTAGTTGGCTAACGTGCTAGTCGTGTTGAGCTCGACTGCTGAGGACGGGGAGATCGAGGTTAGAATCTTGGTTGGTAGAACTGGGGGTGGTTTTTCCTAAACGGTTTTCCACTCTCCCTCCACGCAGATGCGGGTTCACTTCCTCTGATTCAACCTTCCTAATTCTTAATCCATTAGTGTAATTAGTACTTAAATCGTATAACCCGAACGGGTAGTAAGACGCGGTGCTAAATAATAATAATAATAATAACTTTAAAGGGTTAGGAATTGAGGAAGGAAGCATTTTAGAAATTAATCTACCCTCGATTTTGTGGAAGGAAAGTGGTGAAACCGTTTAGGAGTAACATCCCTCAGTAGACCCGACAGGGATTAGAACTCTGATCTCCCCTTCATCAGCAGGCCAGTCTAGCAAAAAAGTTACACCTTATACCGTTTTGCCACCAAAGCAGTTGTTATCATCATTGACCTTCAAAAATATGTTTGTATTTTCTCAAAGTTCGTTCCTGTCAGAATCCTACTGTAACTAAGAGGTATTGTACTCTGCTATCCATGGTCCATCTATTTACCAAACAACCTCATTACCATCTAAAGAGACAAAGTGAGGTCGTGGACTTTAAACAAACATGAAGTTGGAAACAATCGCAATATGGGTTACCGAGCAAACCTCACACTTTAACGTAATGTGCAGTTTTATGAATAATTCAATGATTCCAATGTTTGAGATTTATCTAAATGTAACAGTACAACGCTTGCCAACACAAACAAATTGTGTGCTCCCACACACAAGTTATCCTTTTCTTGGAGGGGTGGGGATGGAGCTAGGAGGGGTCAGGGGTGGGTGCTTCGTGTCCAACACCAATACGGGCTTTCCACTATAGGTTAGGGATGGGAAAGGTAAACTTTACAGGTAGTGTACCAGTATTTGCGTGGAGGAAAGTTAGGAAACCATTCCGGAAAATCCGCCATCAATACACCCAGCTGGGATTCGAACCCTGACCTCACAGTCACCGGCTAACAAGACCATATGAGGTTGACACCTTAACTTACCTTCCCACCAATGTATTTGTTTTTTTATTAAAGGTAATTTCAAAACCAGGATTAGTCATGACTTATTATACGGGGTTGGGAGGGTAACTTATAAGAAATGCACCCGCATTACTGTTATTTATTATTTATTTAGCATTGAGTCTCACCACCCGTTTGGTTTATACGCTTATGTGATAATTACGCTAAAGGGTTAGAAATTGGGAAATTTGAATTTAGAGAAAGTGAACCAGCATTTGCGTGGATAAAGAGTGGAAAACCATTTAGGAAAAAATCGCCCCAGTTCACCCGACCGAGATTCGAACATCAATCTCCCCATCCTCGGCAGTCTAGATCAACACGAAACTAGCGCATTAGCTAATTACACCACCGAGGAGGGTCGCATGTTGAGTAGATAATACCGAGTAAAAATTCTAACGCTCCAAAGTATAAAATTCAATATATTGCGAGTATGACAGCTTAGTACGTGCAACCACCGGATTTATGTGAGTCTCTTTTAAGGCCATGCTTCAATATATGGGCATCAGTTTCCTATTTAATTTTATTAAAACACAATTTCTCACCAACTTTATTTTCAACTGATAGCTCACCCTCGCTTATTTTGCTTGGTTCCACTATGATGGAACTTATAAGATAGATATATAGAGTAAAACTTCAAGGTAAGAAGAAGTGTTCAACAAAATACAATATTACAGTTCCTAATATGACGTTGAAATATATCAGATGAGTCTTTAGTATAAAAAGATTTTTTCTAGCTCCGTATCTTACCACTCGATTGGGTTACAAGCATATGTTCCAATTATGCTAAGGGATGAGGAAGGCTACCGGTATGCTTAGAGGAAGTGTTAACACATGTGCGTGGAAAAACATTAAAAAAAAAACAGCTTCAGTACACTCGAGCGGGATTCGAACTCCGAAATTTCTGTTTTTGGTAGTCTAGTGAATTATTTCAATAGTAGGTTGGAACATTCGAACACCGAAGCGTGCTAAGAAGATTTTATCGGATCTTATAGTTTCTTTATTGGAAAGCTCGATCTTAAATATTTTCTTTAAATTGAAATTATTTTATTTGCATTTTTTAAAAAAGAAATTTCCTCTTTTTGACAGTCCGACACTATAGCTCAGTCGGTAGCGTATCTGCCTATTGTGCTAAGAGTCCCGGGTGTGGTTCCCGGCATGGCCAAAATTGTATCAGCTTTTAAAATATTGGTTTACCATTTCACATTGATAAGATGACGAACGGGGAGTGGATGTTGTGCCTGTCCTAATTTTAAGATGTATATATTATAAGACATATGAAGCTACGACAGGTCTAGCCAGCCGGTAGGCTTCTAAGAGTACGCACATTAAGATTTCAGCAATTGGGCAGTGATTTGGTTAGCACACATTGGTTTTGACTGTCGACAAGTTTGTTTGAGCTTTTTAACTTCGGTCAACTAAATTCCGTACGGCTGTGGGAGGTAAGCATCCATTTTCAGTCAATAAACTGTAATTTTCTATAAAGTAATTATAAGCTCTCCTAAATAAATGAAAATAGTAGACTTAAATGTTTTTATATTTTATAACTGTGTGATCTGTGTGGAACAAAATGATGTGAAGCATACAACAGCTATCTAGCGGTTATAATTAAAATTATTTCTGAATAGTGCTAGAGTACGCAGCTAGGTATTTACCAAAGGTCTGTGCATACTTTTGCCCCCACGCGACAAAATTAAAAACCGTACATGATAATTTACATGCTCTGTGCTTTCTTTTAATTTCTTAACAATTTTTATTCTTTCAGATAAATAACATTTAACATG
This sequence comes from Timema californicum, assembly GCA_902141385.1. Classification (NCBI taxonomy): domain Eukaryota; kingdom Metazoa; phylum Arthropoda; class Insecta; order Phasmatodea; family Timematidae; genus Timema; species Timema californicum. Next base: position 43,801 of record CABFOW010005031.1, read on the forward strand.
GGGAGATACAAATTAACCAGTGAAAGGAAGCTGAGACTCACTCAGGAAAAACTTAATGAAGCAAACAAAATGATTGCAGCAGGTCATAGCCAAAGACAAGTTGCAAAACATTTAGGGGCGAATGAATGAACGCTTCGCAAACGACTGAAAGTGGTAAGATATATCTATTAAGGGGGTTGATAATTCTGGAGGGGATATTTTCTACTTTTTTTCTTCTAATTTTTGTTTGAAATTAAATATCAAATGTGGTGTCTCTGCAAGGCACAAAAAAATTATTCCTACGATAAACACGTAGGGAAAGAACTTGTTTAGTGCAGAATAAAATAAAATAAAAATCTTACCACTGTAAGATGTTAATAGGAATACTATGGCAATCATTATTATTCAATCACATTATATTTAATCAATGTTAAACTTATTTAAATTATAAGGAGACAAAATAAAACAACTCAACTCAAATGCTACATTGCCTTTTAAAATTTCAGGTTTTTCATTAAAATGGCATGGTTTGTTTCAGGGCACGATCCCTACATCACTCGGAAGGCTCCGAAATACATTAATTGCAGATATGGAAAATGATCTGGCAGAACACTGTCGGCAGCTGGACTCCAGATGTTATGGCTTGACAAGAAGACAACTGATGAAGCTAGCTTTCGAGTTTGCATAATTTAAAGGAGTAAGTAGCATATTCAATTGTAACAAGAAGCTAACGGGTAAAAAATGGGTAGTTGGATTCTGCAAACAGCATGGCTTCTCACTTAGAAATCCATCACAGTGCAGTTTAGCGCGTGCTATGGAATTTAATAAAGTTCAGGTTGGGATTTTTTTTTGGGGAGGGGGGGGGGTGAATTAAAAAAACTGCTATGAACAATACAAATTTCCACCCAACATAATCTTAAACATGGATGAGTCCGGATTTTCAACTGTTCCGAATAAATCTCCCAAGGTCATTTCTACCAAAGGAAAGAAGACGGTCTGCAAAGTGTCTTCGGGCGAAAGGGGTCAACTAGTCACTGCCGTTTGTTGCCTGAGTGCAAGTAGGTTCTTCGTTCAGCCGGCTTTGATGCTTTCTCGTAAGCGAATGCATCCTGAACTATGTAAAGGTGCACCATACGCAACCTTGCTTCTTATTTCAGAAATAGGTACATGAATTCTGAAATTTTCATTGATTGGCCAAAGAATTTCGCTTTCCACGTAAAATCCACAAAAGAAGATCCAGTGTTACTGATCTTAGATAATCACGCCTCTCATTAATTCCTCCCTGCAGTTCTCTTTTGCAGGGAGAATAACGTTACGCTGCTTCCGCTACCGCCACACTCAAGTCACAAAATTCCGCCTCTTGATAAATGTTTCTTTGGGCCTCTCGAAGTAGCCTAGGCACAAGAGGTTGACAAATGGTTGGGTACACATCCAGGTCAAGCAGTCACACAAATGCAAGTAGGAGCTTTATTTCGTGCAGCTTACTCAAGAATGGCCACATTAGAAAAAGCTGGACGTGCTTTCTCATCAACAGGTATTTTTCTGTTTGACCCGGACGTTTTTTCAGATGAAGACTTCACTCCAGCAGAGGTAACCTACCGAATGAAACAAATGAAATTGATAACTTTGCTGAGAATTCTGTAGAGCCAGCTTATAGCACTGTGCAACCATATACAAATATTGTGGAACGGACTGAAGACATTTTGGCAAATTCTTCATATACTGTGTTATATACTGAACACATCCATTATCAAGAAAATGACAGTAACACTGCTCCCAACCAAAGGTCATTGCAGGGTATAGAGTCAATCCATCTACTTCTTAAAAGCCAAAAAGAAAAGACACAAGGCACATCAAAAGTTAGAAGTTTGGTCAGCAACACCATTTAAAAATTGTGTGCTACAAAAAGAAAATGATAAATTGGAGAAAGAATAGAGGGAAAATCAGAGAAATAAGAGAAAAATTGAAAATTTTGCAAATAAACTTGATTTTTTGAAGCCATCTACATCAAAGAAAGCATCCTTACCGAAATGTCAAAACAAATAAAGAAACATTTTGTGGAGGCTGTGTAAAATAGTTTTAAGAAGAATGGGTGCAATGTGGCAGCTGTTCTGAATGGTGCTATGAAGCAAGTTCGATATATGATGAGGTTGGCCCCTTTGTGTGTGATAACTGCTCGTGCATACTCTTAGACTATAAGGTGTATAAGAGTACGTATTTACATATCTCAGTAAAAACATTATTTTATCTGTTAATATAAGTTTATTTTGAGGTTTTGTGTGGTAATATAAAACAGCACAGAGCAATAGTTATAACTATGTATGTTTTATTGATTAAGTTTTAAAAAGGTAGTGTTTATAGCTTAAAATGAATTAGGTCCGTATTATTATTATTATTATTAGCACCGCGTCTTACTACCCGTTCGGGTTATACGCACTTACGCTAATGTGTAATGTAGGGTGATTGTGAGATGAAATGGAGAACCTACAGTTTAACGTGGAATACGAACCACAGGGGAGGCCTGGCATTCCCCACTTTCAAAAGATGTCTTGTCAGAGGTGCAGTAAGGGTTTGTAAAACAGATAAATCTGTGCCGGAAACGAGGATTGAACCCCGGCCGCCAGTACAGAAGTCTGACACCTTACCTCTAGACCACCAGGTCGCCTACGTAGGTTCGTACTCTTGGACAGCTTTCCGTTATGGCTTGAATAAAAAAAATTACCACAGACTGGAAACATTAATGGATGTAAAGTAAACTTATTGTTGACACTATTAAAAACCATTATTATGAGTAGGTATTGCTTTAAATGTATTTTTATAGGTAATAGATTTGGGTTTTTTTCCACCGCATCTTACTAATCGTTTAGTTTATACGCATATATTATAATTACCCTAATGAGATATGGATGATGAAGAAAGCATTTTATAGGTAATCTACCCCCATTTGCATGGTTAGAAGAGTGGGAAACCATTTATTTTAAAAAAAACATCTTCAGTGGACCCAACCGAAATTCGAACCTCGGTTTCCTCAAAATCAGCAAGCCAGTCCAAAACAAGAGTGACGTCATATAGAATTCGATCTCCAAAGTGGGTTTTTGTTTTACTAACATTAAATTCAGCGTATCCCGCGCTGGGGGAAACGTTGTCTTAACGTCAAGCTCATGTTTTGCCGGTAACGGGGAGGTCATGGCTAGCATCCCAGCCGGGTGTATCAAGGGAAGTTTTTACCTGATAGCTCCTAACTCTCGCTACCCACTAATTTGGGTACATTTCCTCTAAAATCTCCCTTCCTCATCTCTGTCTCAATAATACATTTGTACACATCTCGAACGGGTAGTGAGAAGGGAGAAAAATGTCAATGCAAATAATTGTAGTCATTACAAACAAGAACACGTACAAACAACCCCTCGCCATCCGAATGAATACCGAGTTGCTTGGGCGATATTTTCCTTCCCTCTTTAAACCGCGTCGTCACAAGAAGAACTGAGATAAGGAAAACAATCTTGGTGTGGCAACACTTCCCCTTAACTAGATGACCTCCCTTTTGCCCTTTTATTCCTCTAATTTGGATTTCACTATTCTCTAGTTCGTCCTTATTCAGGGGTAGAGTGCTAGGGTGCGTCTTCCTTGGTCGCGCCTTTCAAGGACATCCATCTTAGAGCAGTGTTTTTCGAACTTTAACCAGTTGCATATCCTTTAAGGAGCTATGACCTACCCCTTTCAATTATTAGCTAAAAATAAATGGTACGGTGCACCTCAAATACTTTCTCCCACTTTTATCTTAAAATAGACATTTAGTTAAAAACTTGTATAAGATTTGTGAAACGAAATAATAGATCTATACAATGTTGTAGATACACCACACCAAAGATGATAAATGA
>CABFOW010005032.1:14548-47659 GCA_902141385.1 Timema californicum
AAAAAAAAAAAATAATAATAATAATAATAAAGTGGTTGTAAGTGAAGAGAGAAAGGGAGTATAAGATTATACAGAATAGAGATTTAATTAAAGAAAATTACACATACACCATGTGTTTTTCACACGAATGTTGTATTCTGGGGAGCCTCAAAGACTGTCACTGTAACTTTTGATTAAAATTAAATAAAAATAATCATTTTAAATTGAATGAATGGATAGCTTTGTTAATTTCCAAAATATTTGTGGCAGTTCAAATCAAACCCGACTCATCGGGATGTGTGCCATTCCACCTCTTGCAGGAAATCTTCTGCCCACGGTTGATCAAAAGCCAGTCTAATAATATATGGTCTAACAATGTATCAAGAGCACTCACCCAGTCAGGTTGACGGTATTTTCAAATTTTAAGGTCGCCGTCCAATCAACCTCCCCCTGCATTTCTCGCATAGATCCTGCGTCAGAGAAAGAAACTTCATATTCGCCGTCGGCGGTTGTCACGTAAGCGAGTCGGACGCTGTCAGCTGACGCGTAAGTCACGCACAATAATACAGAGGCACCGAAAATAATTGAGAAAGCCTGCATAGACATTGTTAGGCCAGATAACTCAAGTGAAGTCTATAGGGAGCCTGGTAAGGCCACAGTCTAATATATACTAATATAATACTAGACTGTGTGTTTACCTTGAATGTGCTGCTGTCTAGTTAGAATTTTGTGCACTTCTGATTATATCAAACAGAGTCTCGATGGCTAACTAAGAATTTTATTTGAGTGATATAAATACTATATTCACTTATATTTATTTTATATTTTTTGACACGAAGATTTTAATTCAATATCTTTCATAAAAAGTTTAATAAAATACACTATTAAAATAAAGGAAATATTGATTTTATTTCAAATCTATCCCAGTAATGATAGTATAAATTTATTTATTCTTAATTTGACCATTACTCTTTAATAAATAAATATGACCATTATTTAAAAATATATATATAAATAATTTTTTAATTATTTCAATAACATAACCCCACTAACATTCGGTTTAATTATTTTTAAAACCATAAAAATAAATATAAAGTACACAATAGGAAAACACAAGATTGTGCAAAATTCCTTTATTTGTTTAAAATTAAACTTTCTTTCATCCCAATATAAAAGTAATAAAAATAGAGGTGTTTTTAAAATGTATTGAGCATTGTCTAAATAGTACATTCATTATATCACAGATGGCTCTGTATATAATATTTTCTTGAAAATGTTTCAAACAGTACCTTTATTACTTCATAGATGGCTCTGCTAGTATTCTTTGGTCACAAGCCTCTAAAATAGTGAATTTTCGTTCTGAGGTATTAGGAGACTAGAGGATACCAGGAGGTATTTTTATAAGTATAAAGCGTTGTTCAAATAGTACATTCATTGTATCACAGATGGCTCTGTCTGTAATGTTTTTCCGAAAATGTACCAAACAGTACATTTATTGATTCACAGATGGCTCTGATAGCTCTATTTGTGGTACCTTTAAAATAGTGAAAATTTGTCGTGATAAGATATAATCTTAAATAGTTGCGTTTGGTTGATAAAATAAGGCAATATTATTCAAATTAAATAGTATTTGAAAATTTTCATTTCTTTTAATATGCTATTTAAAGGTATTTTAAAATCGATTTTACAATTTTTTGTTTTTAATACATTAAGTTTAAAATTAAAAAGTATTATGTAGCAAGATAAATGAGGTACCCATTTCAATGATAGATTAAAACACTTTTAACTGTTCCCACCATGGGATTATGTGTTTCGCGAACTATTGAACTAGACAAAAGAACTACTCATTACATTGAACTAAATTAATTTCACCCGTTCTGACCAACTTGAATATGTTTATAACAGAATTTTAAACTAAATAGCTTAATTTCACTAAACAAAACGACTTAGGAGCCTGCTTCGTTGCCCGCATGGTCTAAGGCGTCACTCTTCTAGACTAGACTACTGATGACATAAAGAGGGTGGTTCTTTTCATGAATGGTTTTCCACGCAAATCTGGGTAAACTTAATCTACAGTTAATAAGATGTGCTGCTAAAAAATTAACTTTTAACTGTTCTGCTCATCTCTAATTATGTAGTTCGAAAACTATTAACTAGAATGAACTATTCATTTCTGTGAACTGTATCCCTTTGAACTAATCCCAAACTGGAACTGTTCTGCACTATATTCTAACTAACTTAGTGAACGACTCATTTAAGGAACTGATTCACTTTGAAGTGTGAATCATTTCCAGCATTTAACTGTATTTGCTCATCTCTAATTATGTAGTTCGCAAACTATTAGCTATAATGAACTATCAATTTCTGTGAACTGTATCCCTTTGAACTAATACCAAACTGGAACTGTTATGCATTATATTCTAACTAACTTAGTGAACGACTCATTTAAGGAACTGATTCACTTTGAAGTGTGAATCATTTCCAGCATTTAACTGTATAACTGTTCTGCTCATCTCTAATTATGTAGTTCGCAAACTATTAACTAGAATGAACTATTCATTTCTGTGAACTGTATCCCTCTAAACTAATCCCAGACTGGACTAGCCTAAATAAACCAAATGATGAGCGGTAACAAATAATTGGTATGGTAGGTAAAATAATAGCAAATTCCAAACAATTTTTTTTTAATCTCAAATATCCTCAAGACCTCTAAAGATATTAAAAGTATCTCACTGCTATTATTTAGATACAAACAAATTAAAGACATTTGTAATGTTGTAGAGTTTTTATTTGTTATTTTATTATCTATATTAGTTTACATTTATAACAAGTGACAAGATGGCTGACATTTGCAATATAGGATGGTATCATATCTCATTACATTACTGAGGTACAATCTTTTCCACATGGAAGAAGATACAGAAAAGAGGAATGGGGATAAATAAATATCAACATTAAAAAAAATCCACAAAGTTTTGAGTTGACAAATTAAATACCCATAATACTTAATATGTTAAGATCTATTTAACATCTCAGAATGGAGCATTTTTCAAACAAAAATACTAGCCAAATTTTCAAAAACACTTTCAATAATGGAATATTTTAGTGCATTATATTCATTTATAAAACTATACCAACTATAAATAATAATATATAAAAAGAATAGCCTTAAATTGAGATTAGGAACATGCAAAGCTTTAAAACTTTGACTTTATTTTCAAACAAAGTATCAACTTCGACAATAAAATCATTCATACCTAAAATACTCAAATACTTTCAATCATAATAAAATTAATTACTGCCTAATGGCTTATAAATGTTATAATAGGATATTGTAGAAACACTGTAGAATAATGTAAAGTATCTTCTTACAAATATAAATCACAATATACAAATTAATAACCACATGGAGAAATTGGAATTGAATTACATGTTGCACCTAACTTGATTTATAAAAATTAGAATTAATTATTAAACACACATTTGGACAAAGGAAAAATGGTGTCAAATGCCTTTATTGAATTAAATAACGAAAAGAGGAACATTTTCTAAGTGATTCTAATAAATTAAGTTATCTAGATAATCACAATATATTTTTTTTAGATCATAAAACGATTAACAAAATAAATTCACCTTTGGAATGAAAGAGTGGGCACGTCACAACTTTACTAATTAATATCAAATACAACACCTTGACACTAATTTACATAAAACAAAATATTAAGGGTTAAAAAAACACTTCATGGATAACAATAATTGCCTGTCGAAAGAACAGAATGTGTTTTAACATAAGAATTCACAAGTAATTAAACAATTCATTCTTGTTTGGTTAAATTATCACGCAACAATAAAATTGGTCCTTTATCAAAATACAAAAATAGGTAAGTATTGTCGGCTATAAAAGACATTTAAATTGAGATTCGTTGTTTGGAACTATATTTTCTTGGTTGTAGAGAGCCAGTTTACGTTACAAGAACTTGATGAATTCAGTCTTCTTACTCCTGGAAATAAAACACAATGGATTGTTAGTGATAATCTGTATTATAAGCCTATATACTAATCACATTAATGCATTAGAGATTACAAAGGTTAAATTTAGAGGAAGTATACCAGCATTTGCATGGAAGGAGAGTGGAAAAATCAATTAGGGAAACAACCAAACTCAGTACACCCTACAGGGTTCAAACCCTGATATCATCTTAGGCAGTCTAGTATATTGCGAGAGTGACATCTTAGATGATGCGGCCACTGAAGTGGGTAATAAATGTGCAATTACTCGAAAATTCGAGTTTGGGTAGTTAATAATAAATTTACAATTTTTACAAAACTCAAAACAACTGAAGAGGTACTTGTAATTTTCAATTGTACATCGAAAAGACTGACTTAAATTGTTTTCAATTTTAGGATATTATCTCATTGCAAATAAATTAGTCACTGATAATTTCCTTTTGCTTGATTTGAAAAAAAGAATACAGAAGCTTGTATAACCATATTAAATATATTTATAAATACAAATTTTTGTAATTATAAGCAGAGATGGGTCAAATCAAAGTTTGTGAATTTTTGAGGTGTTATAAAAGATTCTTCCATATACCACCTCAAAAATTCACTAACTTTCCGTTAGTATGGATTAAAATAAATCATCTTTGTTATAAATAAGACCTGAAGATGGTGTGACATTACTGAAATATGTCGTCATCAGAGACGACTAAATCTCCTATCGAACAAGTAGAAGGCAATAAAAAATAATAACCAAGAAGATATAAACCTTATCATTTATTACTCCTTACCAAATAAATATGAACCATTAAATAAAGTAAAATGTTTTCAATGTTGACCACAAAGAAAAAAGTTTGAATTTTCCCTACAGTTCTTGCAACCAAAATCAGAGTATATATGCCTACACTTCACTATGTTCATTTCGAATTGATAAATACAGATTGAATTATGATATTACTTTTTTTTAAGGGGTTTGCGAGATCGAGATTTCTTTAGTTCGAGACAAGACCGGGACAGAGAATATTAGAATCCCTTGATTCAGGACGAGAACAGGAAATAAAAAATTATAATTAATTATGTATAATATTATCTTAAAACACTGTGCAATATTTAATTTGTTCAGTGAATACCTAAGTGAGATCTAAAATAAATCAACCAACCAATATAACTTAAATAAATACCTATCACATATAAAATAATAATAGCAAACATAAAAATGTGAATTAGCCAATGTTTTCTATACTCAGAAATGAAAGAACAATTCTAGACATTTTCGAGATTGTAGTATTTCTGTCACGGACAATCGATCTGGGAACGAGAGATATTTTTTCCCGTGGGAATCCCCATACTCCTACTAGTTATTTTTAATTACCGGGCAAGGGAAGGTTCATTTGTTCAATTCGGGAGGACATCCAACTTGAAAGCGAAGAGACGATCCAGCCCCACATGTTGCTTGGCCAACAGATGCACAGAGATGGTGGCGATACCTGCCAACGATAAAACAAAACACTTTTACACTCATGACCGGACATATGGAGTGTGGGTCCGATGGAGGGGAGTTTTTACTGGAGATGTCAATACTAGTCTTTTTATGATTACTTTTACATCCACTACTGTTTCCGGCCTGTGGCCAGTTTTTTATTCAAGCCATATATTCTTTACTACTGACTAGCTGGGGCATTCTAAGCTTAATATCCCTTATAATATAACTTAAGACTAGGACAGGCACAACATCCAGTCACCCGGCCATTGATTTATCACTGCAAAAAGGCTAAACCCATAATCCACCAATGATACATTTTTCGGCCATGACAGTGATCGAACCGGGAACCCTTAGCTCAGTAGACAGAGACGCTACCGACCGAGCTGAGTTTATCACTTACCAGAAAATTGTAGGCCCCAAAGTTCACAATTAAAACACATAGTTATGTAATTATCAGGGTACATCAGTCCCCTTCTTCAGCAGAAGAGAGAGAAACACAGACCGGACTAAGGCTGGAGGTTGATCACGGCTAAAAGGTCTTTCAAATTGTACTTGAGATACTTTGTTGAGATTTTTTCAAATCTCGAATGGAGAGGGGGAGGCTACTAAAGGGACAGATGGCCGAAGGGACTGAGGAGGAGTGTGGAGGAGAGAGGAGAGATGGTGGGAGGAAAGGAGGCGATGGAGAGGCCAGTGGCTGAGATCTGTTCGTGATGATGGACAGAGGACAAATCTCTCTAATAACATAATATTCGAGAGAGGTGATCATCTCATCTTTTATAAATATGTGAATCAAAATAAATAACGAGCCCCTGTATGAAAAATGAATTTCCCTACCACCTCCTTTCAATGTAATAAAGCCGATTGGCGAAATTTTTTCCTTTGATTACAACCACAAACCTGGAACCTTCGGAGCAGTGAGATAAATTTCCTTCCTTAAGGCTCCGGGATTCAATGTCCTGAACACTAGCAGTTCATCTGTGCCGCTAACTATCAAGGTCCAGCTGTGAGACGACCGGTAAGAGACCTCCAAGGTGTACCTCCCCAGGGGACTCATCGCTAATAGCTTCTTTCCGAGCCGGAACCACCTTTTGTTGCCTTGTCGAAGTCTAAGGTCGATTTTAATCCGAGGCAGGGCGCATAACTTTGTATACACCTGGACCAAATGAGATTCCTTGGGTTAGAACCGGGTATAAGAGAGGAATTTGGGTCCCTCGACATTTTAGCGTCCAAGTGGATCCAAGTTTTTACAATTTACCTACTTGAAATGTGATATGTTTTTCAACTCCTTGTTTACAGTTTTAATTTTTCGACGGCTCTTCAATTTTTAAATCACCCCCACTTCTGACTTCTCAATGTTGATCTCCATGCCATATCTTTTCCCTATTTCCACAAGCTAGTCTATAATTTCCTACAACTATTATTTATTTGTGGCCAACAATGCTAGATCCTCTGCGTATTGCAATGTGTTGACGACTCGTTCATCTATCCTGAAATTGTCACATCTCTACAGAGCCTCTCTGACCAGCCAGTCTCTATACAAGGCATCCCTGCCGCACTCCTCTTCCTATATTTACACTATTGTTTTCATCATCCAGCCTCATCTTCACTGGCTGTTCAGGTACAGATTTGCAATCAGCCTTCGGTCCCTCCAGTTGATACCGATAGTGTATATAAATATTTTTAATATTATATAATAATATTATAAACGTTGAAGGAAAAATAGTGTGAGGGAACAAATTAGTTTTCAAATCGTGAACCCTGCCTAAGGTTTACTTATGTCCTCACAAGGTGAACAGTTGAAAGAAGTGACTGGCTAGCCTTGGGNGGAGAACCTGTTATCACGTGCTTGTTTTGCCGCTTTTAGGAATAATAACTCTTATTTAATGACTTGGTCGAATTTGTATAAGATAGCTCAGGCCCCAACACATTATGATACGCAACATTAACCTACGAAGTTAGTTCATTAATATAAGTGATTACTAAAATAAAAATATTTCATAATATAATTTTGGTAAATCATGCGTGACGTATAATTATTAAGAGCGAATAGTAAATAATATAGAGTGGACAGTTAATGAGAAAAATACAATCGTTATGATTAAAGTTTTAGGATGGGTTTATTTTCACGCATAGCGCATAACTGTCAGTGGATAGTGCGCAAGAAGTTGAAATACACTATATTTTTAAAGTTAGCATTTATACTTTACACATAGTAAATAATGTACAGTGTGCTTTGCAAAAAGTTGTTTTAGCTCTAACTTCTTATGCCTTATGCTTAGAGTGACGTATAGATATTATTGGAATTATATTAGTCGGTAGGACTGCGAGATAAAAATGCCAAATAAATGCCATGTACATTGACAATGTGGAGATATGATTATAGCCAATTAAAAACCATTATGCAATCATACGAAACTAATTAGCAATTAACTTCTATATTCATTTTCATGTTTGAAATTTCTTGTGGTAGCCATACTTTTTGGCTATTCACGAATATTCTTAGATTTAATGTTAATGACTATGAATTATTGTCTATAAGCCCCTGTATGATTGAAATTTAGGATAAATATTACATTTTTAATTATGTTATTGAAAAGTAGTGCCTCTATAATATTCACAAAAAGATTCTTCCTATCTAAAGAGGACCTTGGATAATTTACGACTCAATTATGGCACATCTTAATTTTTTTTGTTGATGTCTCTAAAATAGATGGCTGTCTTATATATACTTAGATATTATACATATATAATAATAATAAGATTGTATATATATATATCCCTTCTACTCCTTCATATTAAAATTTGTTTGTATTAACTGAGATATTTTATATATATATAATATCTCAGTTAATACCAATTTATATATATTATATCATATTTCGGTTAATACAAACAAATTTTAATATGAAGGAGTAGAAGGACCTATTAGAAAATATAAACATATTTTTACGATCAATATAGGCAAACATTTTACTGTATTATTAGTGTTAAAATGTTTCGATAATGTCTAAAAATAATACAGATAAATATCAAATTGCGTGAAAGATTAGTAAGGGAATGTAGATACATTAACTTTTCTATCTGTCAGATACGTTGTTTTTTTACTTTAGTTGATGTATGACTAAATTATATTTAACAAATTGTATTTAATATTTCATACTAAAAATTAAATTATATGTCAAATTGATATGTGAACTATTTTTTTACACCCCCTTCCCCCTCATTATTTGCCAAATGTGTTCTACAATATTAAAACTTTCAGCCTTCGAAATATTAATGTTCATTTAAACTAAAGGTCGCATTATATGTGATTTCAAGGGACCCCCCACTCCCTCCCATCCTTCCTGGCATCTTGCCTGCATACCTGTTTGTTCTGATGAAAGTTGTTTACTTGTTTACGTCCCAGAAACTGGTTATGACAAGCGCGTGGCGACAAACCAAATGACCAGATCACCTCACACCTCACACCTCGACCAATCACGCGCAGAGGATCCCAGGCACACCTTCTTGGACATCCACGCTTTTAAAAGGAGGGAATTTTACTGAACAATATTTTAGTTGATACGAATAGTTTTCGATAACGCTTAAGTTCAACTTTTGCTTTTGTGATACAAGTATGGTGAGAACAGTCAGTCAGACATTACTTTTTCGAATAAATTCTGATAAAAAAATGGATTATTGGTAGGACGTTGGATTTGCATTAGTGGAGAAAAAGAGTAGGATGTCAGGCTTGTTTTCTGGTAACTAGGAGGTCGGGGTTCAAACCTCGTTTTGGGTGTAATTTTTTTTCCTTAAATGGCGTGCTGCTCCATGTAAATGCAGGTATATTTAGCCTAAATTATATCTTTTATATCCCAAATCCAGCATTGAAATTAAACGTAAAAAATCCAGGTTGGGTAGTAAAACCTAGTTGAAATATCTACTAAAAATCGTTAAAACTTAAGGGAGTTGGTGCAGTCAAAACTAATTATTCACTTACAATCAACCAAATATTATATATCAAGTTTGATTTGATTTTGAAGGCTTGATAATGATTTAAAAATTACCTTTCTTACATTTTACCTCAGTCCTACAACCAATTACATTAATGGGCACAGGGCTGTGGTAGAATTTAAATAAATAAAACAAAAATTGTGTGTGAAGACAGAATGGAAAAATATCTATGAAATAAACGCATTCAGTAACCTTTATTAAGATTCAAACCTTGACCTTCCCCTTCGCCGGAAAATCAGGCCAAATGTGATAACTTAATTCGGGTGTCCACTGATGTAGGTGATTATTAAATTATATAGCTTTACGTTTGTAATTACAGTATTCGAGTCAGCGAAAATATTGTTTGTGTCGACAAGATGGAAGTCATTTTCATAAAGTCAATTTACCAAAAAATAACACCCCTCTGACTTAAGTTGATAACAGAATATAGTAGGTAATCATATGGAAGAAATACATTGGTTAATATCTAGAATACAATCCAAATTTCCTTTTTTGGAAGCTGGGGAAGGCACGGGTAAAGTTCCCCTAAATAAAAGCCAATACATAGAATTATTTTTGATAGTGAATCAAACTGATACCAATTTAAATAAGTTTAAATACATAATTAGGATTGCTATACTTTTTATGTCTCCGATCAATTAGATACTTTCTATATTTAGCAAATATTCTTTAATACTTTTTGAATTTAATTTCAGTGTTTTTATGTTTTCTATATGTTATTTATGAGCGTGAACTAATACTCATTGCATCAAATAACCAGAGAGATTTCGGAAAGTTATTTTATTTAACAATTTTTTCATTCGCCATTTATAATAATTGATTGTAATAAAACTTAAACGTCAGATCTTTAATTCTATTTTAAAATTTATTTTCAGACAACATACAAAGACAAAGGACCAAAGGTAAGCAGATTATTGGATTTACTTAATTATTTTAAAATTAAATAAATACATTTATTTTTAATCGAGCTTTCTTTTTTCTTCGTAATAATGTAAGATGTATAACCATACATATCTAATCACGCCGTTCCCTTATGTGGTAGGCAAGAAACTATGCACGTAGCTAGAAAAAACCTCCGTACTTAATCAATGCTCACTAACTTTCTCCACACTTCCCTATATTTGCAGGTACTCCCGTCGCTTCAACAACATCCATATACCGAGTCATACATGCATTTTTGCATACAGCCCCTAATGTTTCTATTTTCACACATTCATCTACATCATTTACCCTTCCTCCATTCCTTTTGATCCACATATTCTACCTATATTTCATATTTTATTCTTCACTCAATCAACACTCATCCTCTCAACATGCCCAAACAAACGCAAGACGATTCTTTTAAATTGAACAATTGAATTCAATTTATAACCAGACTCCTTCAGCACCCATTCACTACTGATTATGTTTTTCCACATATTTTTCTTAGATAACTCATTCAAACCGCATTCATCTTGCTCTTGTTTTTCTCCTGAAAACTCATGCTCCACACTTATACTGACATATCTGCCTCTTTTGACGCTACTTCACTATTTGTAATAGTCCATATGTCTACAAATACTCTCATAGATGCATTCACCCTTCTTTAAATTCCACCGTCTATCCTTCTATTGGTACAGAATATTCTACAGAAGTGGATTTCCATGATAGGCCCACTAGGCACGGGCCTAGGGGCGACAGCTTCAGGGAGCGGCACATTTTGGATATAATTTTTTTTTTTCAATAATTACTTTTAAAAATTATTGAAATAGTTAAAGTCAGAACGACAATATTTCTTTTTAAATAACTTCACTTTGCAATTACTTTGTAACTGACGTCAGTCTTCTTTTCTTCATAATGTTAACTCAAGCATGTACTTGTCAGATTTTCTTTCGTTAAAATCTTTTCTCGAATAATAACTTCCACCCCACCCACCCCTCGACCCCTTTTCTCCGAAACCTCCTAAAACCCACCCAAAAAAGGGGGGAGTAGGGGGGGAGCGCATATTATAATTGTGCCTAGGGGTGCAAATTTTTTAAATATGCCACTGATATTATATCTAGATATACAAAATCGTTCACTTTCTAACAGTTTTCCAACTATAGTAAAATGACAATCATTTCTTGACCCATCCTTGTAAAAAAAACTTATCACCTTAGTTTTGGAGACATTTATACAAAAATTCATACTGCCAACCGATTTAACCAATGCTGCAAGTCACTTTCATTCTCAGCCATTAATACGGCATAATCTGCATATAGCAGCACTCTACATTCACATTGTTCATTTGTTTACCGACCGGGTCCTTACAAGCATCTCTCATACACTTATCCACAAATAACACAACACAACTTTGTCTAACACTCTGTTCAATGTCAAACAATTTTCACAAATCTCCGTAAATTCTAACGTACGCTTTATTTTAACCATACACTTCCATGATTATATTTATTAACTATACATATAAACTGTACTCTATTTCATAGCATACTCCTATTCATACAATCGTACGCGTTATCTAGAACAACCAATGCATAATACACGTTTTCCCTTACGGCCATGTTTTAATTCTCAATCAGTTGTTGCAATGCAAATATCCTGTCCATACAACCTTTACCTGGCATGAAGCCAAATTGAACAGAGCAATTTTTTCAAGCACCCTCTTAATTAAGAATCTCCCAAAAACTTTGCCTGGAATATTCAACAAACTAATTGCCATATATTTGTACATTCACTCTTACTGCCTTTGAATTTGTACAATAACAGCATTCTTCCAGTCATTAGGAAAATTTGAAAGCACAGCACAAACATTGTATAGCTCACACAATCTTGTAATTAGTACCATATCCTCTCGCTTACGCATTTAAATTGTGATCCCATATACATCCTCAGCTTTGCCATTCTTTAATAATACTTTCATAGTTTCTAACACCCCAGCCTCGTTAATTATTTAACTCATTATAACATTTTCCCTATTTACTAGTACTTTCTATATGTTTTCCCTAAACATTATTCAAAATACTTAAAGTGAATTCACACGTACGCTGAAATTTGAAAGCGGTACAGTAAGTCCACACCTCTTAGTAGAGTAGCTGTTCACACACTCGTGGAAAGTTTTAAATTTCTGTTTACCCATGATCCATTGAAACGTTAAATATAAAAACATAAATATTATAATCCTTTACTAAATTGATCAGTTTTTCTTTTAAATCATCACTTTTGAGATACGCCATCGTGAGAATGTGCTGTATTTATAAATAACGCATGTTTGAAAGTTTGCGCATGTGCTGATTGAGTCTTATTGGTGGGCTTTCTGTAGAAGCGCTGGATAAATTGAAATTATCTTCACTCGAGGAGTGCGGGCTATGTTGGCCACGTGGACTTCTTGTGATTGGATAAGAGCTGACACGTGACCAAATATCAGCACTGCTCTCGTTTTACAGTGAACGTGTGTATTCACAGTTATTCCATCGCTCACTTATATTGTTGGTTTTTTTTTATCCCAGAGTTAAAATGTTAAAATTGTTTAGTGCTTAAATTCTAACCTTAGATAAATATATCATCTATGCTTAAGACTTTCTTTTTTGTGTTTCCAATTGAAAATAGTATTATTTTTTAGCATGCTGTTTGTGTAATTTATTATTCATTTGTAGGGGTCAAATAGTAAATACATACAATTGAAATATGTCTTTGTACGTTGGTTTGTCGTGTGTTTTTAATCTGATTGTTTAGAAGGAGTATTTTAAATATCATCGATTAAAATATCTAATAATATAATTGTGTTATAATATTTCACAGCCCGAAGGAGGCCGCTTTGTGAACTTTGATCACGTGACCTTTTGGGTGGGAAATGCTAAACAGGTGAGAGAGCATATATAGTTGGTTGTCAATAAGTTTGAAATCTTCTAACAGTTTTAAAGTGATTAAAACATCTTTGTATAGGTTCCTTCGTCTCTTAAATAATATTGTCACCATGGCAACTGAAACCACTCTACTGCACTTTCTAGCTTGATGAATATACCATTATTATTATTATTGTTACTACTATTATTATAATTAATACATTTTTAAATTGGTAGAAAACGGCTAAATTACCTCAAACGGACTGTTTTAATATATAATTAAAAAAATTATGTAAAAAAACTATTTTATTTATTTGAAAAATATAATATAGGTGCTACAATGAAAATTTGAGTAGAGATGAGTTAAGTTTCTCATAGGAATTAAAAACCAATTGGATTAGATTTTTCTATTGTTCTGGTTTTAAAAATTGGAGGCTTTGCTATTAGAGAAGGATTTCTGTCCCCATTATAAGATAGTTTAGGTGAAATTGGAAATAATTATTATTCAAGTTTGTGTGTAAAATTAGTTTTAATTAAACCTTTATTTTAATTTGAGCTATAACTTTAATTTCAGGCTGCAAGCTATTACTGCACAAGGCTAGGCTTCAAACCATTAGCTTACAAAGGCTTGGAAACAGGATCTAGGAAGATTGCTTCTCACGTGGTCCACCAAAATAAGGTAAAAATTTGCCTGTATGTTGGATATTAATAATATTTATAATCATTATATCTATCAGTTGCTACTAAACGGACACTCTTTCCTTCTTTATTTATTGGGATTATACGCTGTTTAAATATAAAGGCCACTATTAAAAATATCTTATTGTGAGGAATTTTCCTAAAAATTGCTGTTGATTTTAAGCGAAGAGAGGATGGGAAAACAACATCTTTTAATCAACCCGCCTCTTCCTAAATTCTTTCAGTTCACCCAAAATTATTTCAATCTAGATTCTCGGTCTTTAAGTCTTTACTATCATAGTCGGTAAAAAAAAAACCCTGAGAACGTCCTAACTCTTCGTCCAGACCAATACACACCACTTAGGCAAGGTCCGTTTATAAATATAAAAAAAAGCAAATGCAAATATAATATCCATCTTAAAAGTAGTCAGTGGTCAATACAGTTTAAATCTATCAAGTCCAATATAAGCCCTAATTTATGTAGGAAGAACACTATCTGATAGCTATTAGATTTACTAAAACAAAATTTTCATACATCAAGTCATTTTATCTTTAGATTTAAGTTTAGTGAGCAAAATTATATCAAAAATCTAGATAGCAGAATGATATCAATGTTGGCTGCAAAGCAATATCTTTGAATTTCCTTAACTGTTATTTAAACTAAAATCAAAGTATATTTTACTAGGTACTCATTGAAAAAAAAAACTTACTATGTTGATATTAGAGAAAAATACATACATACATAAATACATTTTAAAATATTTTATATAAAGCTTGTAATATTTGTTTTTTGTATTGAAGCATTTTATCATATAGTAAATATGCTCAAATTGAGCTTTAAACTCATCTTTTTCAGATCAACACAATATATAATAAAATTAAAGTTTGATATTTAAGCCATAATGGCTGCTTTGTCTCTTCCTTTCCAATAACTATCTATCCATTTTCTATGCCTTCAATGGTGGTAATTCCCACAAAAATGTAATTAACTGATAATTATATAGTAGTTAAAAGCAATTTACCATTAAAAAAAAGTCCTATTACTTTGATATAGGAGTAATAAATACACTGGCGCAGCCATGATTATTTTGGCAATTAAGGTGTTCGAAGGGGTGTGGGGGGTAGTTTGACCAGCTAAGCGGGATCCATTGGTTTTTCCCGCGGGAAAATTTGAGTACTGCAAAATGCTAATGCATAAAAAAAAACACAATAATATCCAAAATAATTTAAAACTTATAAAAAATTGTTATTATTATGACTATTAAGTTTTTATAAACACATTTTTATTCATGCATACTGCTAGAATATTCAAACATGCAAGTTTCAATAAATTGTATTTTGGAAATTAGATTCCTCAATGAACCTCAACCTCCAAGTTCAAAAAGTTGCTAGTGTTACAAGGGGAGCTCATAGATGTCCATCTATAAAATCCAAAGCACCTTGAAAGACGAGAGAAATCTTGAGTTCCCTTCCCCAGCAATTTTTTAAATATTTTAATTGCTTCCATATTTTTTATTTCTTTACACACTTCGATCCCCACCTAATAGTTTTACCTAGTGAGGATGAGGAGTACAATATAAATTTAACACATTTTTTGGTATAGCCTGTGCCATGAGCTAAAATTTAGTACAAGTAGGACCAATTTATTAATCAAGGTAGTATCCAATAAAAGACAAAACATTTTCTCAATCTAGTATTTTTTTTTACTTACCCTTTCTTTTTCACTTGTTATTAATGCTTATTTACCTCCCCTCAGCACAAAAAAACGATGGTTTAAAATATTTCCCTCCTCTTTATTCTATTGGTCTGTAAGGACTGCCAACTTAACCAAATTCTTCTGAGAAATACAGCAACTGTAACATATTGACTTTGGAATGGACAACCCTGATTTAAATAGGTGTTTTTAGGGTAAAATCTATTAAATTAACAGCCCCATGTTGCCAATTTCCCTCTTTATTTTGTCATGGTTTATTTATTTAGCACCGCGTCTTACTACCCGTTTGGGTTATACGAATAAATACCTACTAATTACACTAATGGGTTTGGAAAGGTTGAATGTAGAGGATATGAGCCCGCATTTTTGTACAGAGAGTGTGGAAAACCATTTTGGAAAAAAACCACCCCGAGTTCAACCGACCAAGATTTGCACCTCGATCTCCCCGTCCTCGGCAGTCTAGCTCAACACAAAACTAGCGCATTAGCTAACTTGTCACCGAGGCAGGTTATTTTGATGTGGTATTTGCCTGTTTAGGTAGTACGTGCTTGCACTAGCTACACCATATTGGGAATGAGGAAGTGTACCAGCATTTATGTGGGGGGAGAGTGGAAAACCACCCTCGGTTAATTAGTGTGTTTTGGACACCGATCTCCCCGTCATCGACAGTCCAGTCTATTGCGAGTGTGTCATCAAAAATAACTCGACCAGATAAGCGAGTCTGTGATCAATCGCACTAGTTTCTTGTTTAAAATTGTATTAAATTCAAATCCAAGATGGAGGCACATACAATACATTCACAAATCTTTGGAGCAAATTTTAAACGGCCTCAATCTTTTCCATTTGTAGATTGTGTTCATATTTGTGTCAACGTACCTGCCCGGCAATCAAGAGCTAGGAGACCACCTGGTGCAACATGGCGACGGAGTCAAAGATGTCTCCTTTGCGGTTGAGGATCTGGATAGTATCCTTCAAGTGAGTGTCTTTGGATATTGTCTTTCATCTTTCTTAAGGACTTTAACATAATCCCAACCTGTGAATAACTTTTAATTAGTGTACCGGTCGCTCACTACTAAATTAATATTATGGTTCGTATCTGTGGTTTTATGATCAAAGTTCTTGGCTACAGATCCATAAGTCCCAGGTTCGATGTCCGATCCATCCCCGGCGCTTATGTATATTATATTCATATTTTTGATTCAAAATATTTTCATTTTAAAATATTTGATTCAGTTTCAATTTGAACTACTAAGCAAAGATTTGGATTCGAAAAGGAAAAGCTTAGGATTTTCAGTTTTAAATAAAACTAATTTTATTTATTTTGCTCTTCTAGAAAGCCAAAGAACGCGGTGCCAAGATTCTTCGAGATATCTGGGAAGAAAGGGATGAAGACGGAACTGTTCGGTTTGCCCAAGTTCAGACGGTTAGTGAAAAAAATGAATAAAAAAACTTCTATAATTCTAAAAGACTAGATATTATCATGATTTATCGGAAAAGATGGCCAGCTGAACATCAAGTATCTCCATAAATAGGGAATTTATTTTAGTCATTATTCTGAAACGGCCATTTCTTTAAGGAAGACCCTAAAGAGATCAGAATGATCAAGAAGCTGTCACAGATGAATTCAACGGGGGACATTCCCCAGGAAGACAAATCATACGCGACACTTTTGACCAAACTTGGTGAGAAGTTCCGAAGTACCGGAAGTGTTAATGACCAAAAAAGAGACATGGCCGTTCACAAACATCCACTAATAAAAGTATATCGGCCTCAGTATTGTTCGAGTTTAAATGAGCACCATTATGACATCCATACAAAATTCAACTTGCATATCCTCTCTTTGTATGGAGACTTTTGAATCACCTGTATGTGTGTGTGTGTGTGTGTGTGTGTGTGAGTGAGAGAGAGAGAGAGAGAGAGAGAGAGAGAGAGAGAGAGAGAGAGAGAGAGAGAGAGAGAGAGTACTGAAAATATATATATTACACAATTTAAATATTTTAGCAGAACATTGTTTTATTACCTGTTCAGGTTGTATGCATATGTACTAATTATGTTAATTAGTTATGGATGAGAAGGGCTGAGTTTAGAGGAATTGTACCAGAATTTGTGTAGAGGGAGAACAGAAAATCATTTAGAAAAAAAACACTCCAGTAAACCCGACTGGGATTTGAGACCCAATCTTTGTGTCGTCGGCAGTCTAGTCTTAATACGAGAGTAACCCTTTAGACCATGTGGCCACCAAAGCAGGTATGAATTAGATTTAAGTACGTTTATAAGTTGTTTTATAAAGTACACATTTAATACATCAAATAAATAAAACCTGCCTTGGCGGCTGTACAGTTTAATGAGATACTCTCACAGTAGACTAGAACGCTGATGACGAAAAGATTGAGGTTCGAATCTCGGTCGGGTATACTGAGATTCTTCTATCTTCCAAAATTGTTTTCCACTGTTCCTTTGCGCAAATGCGGGTACACTTCTTATTAAATATAACCGTCCTTAACTCTAAAACCACTGGAGAAGTTAGTAGATCTAGCGTATAACCTGAATGGGTAGTAGGATGGGGTGCTAAAAGAAATGAAATGTGTTATAAAACACATAGTTACAGCTCTCTGAATCAAAGGAATTTTTACCTGGAGAGAGATCCATTAAATGTATGATAAATGTGGGATATTTAAACATAAAAATGCGATTGTAATGAGATAATTAAGAAATGTATGTGGAAAAACTCATATGGACAGTCAGTAATGAATGAGAGCTGAAGGAGTGAGGTTTGAAAGGAAATCCGATAGTCTTACGTTGGTTGATTGAGCGACGAAGCAAATATATGAAGGTAGAGTGTATGGATCAAAAGGAAGGAGTAGTTCATGTAAGACGTGGCTAAATGTTGTAGAGGAATGTGTGAAAGAAGAGAAACATTAACAGTTTTAATAATAAAAGAGCATGTATGACTCGGTGTATGGATGTTGTTGAAGTGAAGGTAGTTGTTTTTTTAGCTGTATGTACAGTTTCTTGTCCACCCTGCAAGGGAAAACCACGATTAGATATGTTTAAACGTTCAAGTGAAACACAATTATACATGTTTCAGTATGGCGACACAACGCATACCTTTGTGGACAGGTCCCAGTACAAAGGATCCTTCCTTCCAGGATACCACAAACCCTTATTGGAGGACCCGCTTACTGCAATTTTGTAAGAGGATAGATTACTAGGCATATAACTAATATGTAACCTGAAAATGAGAGATGACACAAATTTATTTAAAGTCTGTTCGGAATTGAAGGTTTTTTTTCTAGGGGCGACTTTAGGGCCGCATGACAGCTAAAGGGCGTCATCAAATAGTGCACCAACATAACCTGGGGAGTGAAAATAATCCTCACCTAACGTAACCTCTCTTAAAAAAGAAGTTGTTTTACAACCGCCATCTTGGAAAAATAACACCTTAAAAGTGTTTTTTTTTGCCATAATCTCATAAACTGGTCACTATATCAAAGTGTCTGTCATAATATTAAATAATTAAGAAAACATTATTTACAAATTACTATTATTATTATTAGCACCGTGTCTTACTACCCGTTCGGGTTATACGCTTTAAGTACTAATTACGCTAATGGATTAGGAATTGGGAGGGTTGAATTAGAGGAAATGAATTAGAGGAAGTGAACCCGCATTTGCATGGAGGGAGAGTGGAAAGCCATTTAGGAAAAACCACCCCCAGTTCACCCGACTGAGATTCGAAACTTGATCTCCCTGTCCTCGACGGTTGAGCTTAACACGACTAGCGCGTTAGCCAACTACGTCACCGAGGCGGGTTTGTGGAAGTAAATACGGTAGAGGGGACCAACAGGTAGTCGGATAACTAAAATGTCTGATAATACGGGGGGAAAAAGGAGGGACTGCGAATAAACAAATAAAAATTATATGGCAGTGCAGAATACATTTGAAATGAGGATTACAGGGTGTCCAGCCAAACCATACTTTAAAATTCCCTGACTTTTCTAGGTTTTGAAGCGCAAGTATACTTTTTTATATACCACTATATTATCAATATTGATTATATTACGAGCATACATTTGTTTAAAAAAAGACAAATTATATTTTTTTTTTTCTAAATAAATACACCTTCTTTAACTTGGTCCCTCATTGAAGAAGTTAAACGATTTCTGCTTAAAGGTAATGGGATAGTTAAAAATAGATTTCAGTAAAATCTTTTCAAGAAAAATGTTATTTTGACTATTGTAAACCAAAAGTTGTGTTAAAAAATTTAAGTTCCAGAAATTTGATCAAAATCCCTAACCATTGCCCCTTTTTTTTTAGTTCGCTGGAAACCCTGGATTAGTGACTACTCTAATAGTATACATTAAGCAAAAAACTACTAAAATATTTATTCATGTAAACAAAAAAATTATAATTTTTAAATCAATTAAATTCAACTTCTATTATATACTGTAATATTATATTTGGAAAAAGGCACTAATGTGACTTAAGCTATTTTTATTTGAGCGACACACCATTTATTGGTCTTTTAGGTTATTTACAATTTACTTTTGAATTTATATTTACCAAAACACTTGTTTTTTCAGACCACCTTGCAAACTGGACTTTATAGATCACGTCGTTGGGAATCAACCAGATCTAGGCATGGAGTCTGTCGCACAATGGTAAATACAAACTTGAAAAGGTTCGACTAGATTTTCTTTCTAACTTGTATGTCCAAACCCGGAGCTAATATTTGTTTAGCACAGCGTCTTGCTACTCGTTTGGGTTATACGCTTATGTTCAAATTGCGCTAATGGTTTTAGGGATTAGGGAGGTTATATTTGTAGAAAGTTTACTCGCATTTGTGTGGAAAACCATTTAGGAAACACCAACCCAGTATATCCGACCAGGATCGAATCCCGATCTCCCCGCATTCAACAGTAGATATAGTCTACTGTCAGAGATACACCTTAGCCCATGCGGTCACCGAAGGTAGTTTAAGCCTAATTAACCAGACCCTGGTGACCTTTGGGGAATAACACCCATGGTACCAACTGGGCACTGAACCTGGGACCCCCGGGTTCGGAGCCTAGTGCTGGTTGAACACGAGAGTGATGTGTTAACCACCTAAGAGGGTGTTTATTTAAATTATTATTATTATTATTATTATTATTATTATAAGAACCGAGTCTTACTACCCGTTCGGGTTATACGCACTTACGCTAATGTGTAATGGTAGGGTGATTGTGAGATGAAATGGAGGACCTACAGTTTAACGTGGAATCCGAACCACGGTGGAGGCCTGGTATTCCACACATACACAAGATGCCTTGTCAGAGGTGAAGGAAGGGTTTGGTAATCAGATAAATCTGTGCTGGGACCGAGGATTGAACCCCAGACCCCCAAGTCCGACACCTTACCCCTAAGACAGCCAGGCCACTGATTTCATATTAAAGCTCCACTAAAAGTGAATGATAGTGACCCCAAGTTTCGGTCTCTCGTTTTACAGGTATGAAAGGAACTTGATGTTTCACAGATTCTGGTCTGTTGACGACACTCAACTCCACACTCAGTTCTCAGCCTTGCGTTCCATCGTCATGACCAACTGGGAGGAGACGATAAAGGTGAGGGAACAAAATGGCCCGAGCTTGAACATTGCCATATTTTAGACTCGCAATTCGTATTTCATAAACTTTTACCTTGATTCTAAAGAGTAATCTCAAAGATTTATCGATTTAATATAGTTTTTAAAGGTTTCATGTTATTTTAACTAAACAATATTAATCTACATGACCATACCATCTCAGTCTTGCTTCCTCTACTATCTCATGTACTCCAACATCCTTATTACATGTCCATACCATCTCAGTCTTGCTTCCTCTACTATCTCATGTACTCCAACATCCTCATTACATGCCCATACCATCTCAGCACATGACAAGAAACCTTGGTATTTTGCCGGCAGATTCCAATCAACGAGCCAGCCCCCGGCAAGAAGAAGTCTCAGATCGAGGAGTACGTGGAGTATTACGGCGGTGCGGGAGTACAACACATAGCCCTCAACACACAGGACATCATCAAAGCTGTGAGTGTGCTAAAACCTAAACTACCGACGGCACTGTAAGTACCAACTTAACAAACCTTTCTTCCCCTTCCAGATTCGCAACCTACGAGCCAGAGGAACAGAGTTCTTGTCGATTCCCGACACGTATTACAACACTTTGCGAGAACGTCTCAAGGCGGACAGTATAGTTATCAAGGAGGACCTAGACATTCTACAGGTAATTAACAAAATTAACTTCTTAAAGTTCGATAGCTTAGCTATTATTATTATTATTAGCACCGCGTCTTACTACCCGTTCGGGTTATACGCACTTACGCTAATGTGTAATGGTAGGGTGATTGTGAGATGAAATGGAGGACCTACAGTTTAACGTGGAATCCGAACCANAGGCCTGGCATTCCTCACATTAACAAGATGTCTTGTCAGAGGTGAAGGAAGGGTTTGGTAATCAGATAAATCTGTGCCGGGACCGAGGATTGAACCCCGGCCGCCAGCATAAAAGTCTGACACCTTACCCCTAGACCGCCAGGTCACCCCAAATATTTAAATAAATTAAAGAAAAAAAAAGAAGCCTTAAGACATAACCAAGACCCAAATTAAAATTGTGCGTATAATCAAATCTTATTATATAAGTTCACTCTAGGAAATAATATTCTTTCATTACTCTCTGTGGGGTGGGTGACGCGGTTTGAAATTCTATATGACTGGGTTCAAATCCCACTGGAGGTGTTTTATAAATTGTGCATCGCCTGCTTTATTCTCTCTCCGTAAATGGTTTTGTTGCCATTCCTGGAAGCATGATGGATGCAACTAATTTTTAAACAATATTCATCAATGGATTAAATATATAAGCCTATATTTAATTACAGCTGTAGCTGCATCTTATCATATTCTTTTTACATTGAAATATGACTTCTGGAGAGCTCAGTGGTTAGAGCATTGGCGTACTAAGCCAAAGGCACCGGGTTCGATTCCCGTGTCCAGGTGTCATTTATAAAATTTGAAAATAATATTCAATAAATTTAATATCGTCAGCTGTTTCAGGTAAATTAATAACTAGTGATTTTTAAATGTATAGGAGCTGAAAATCTTAATTGACTACGACGAGAATGGTTATCTTCTGCAAATCTTCACGAAAAACATGCAAGATCGACCGACGTTATTCCTAGAGGTGATACAGAGACACAACCACAACGTAAGTATATTATATAACATATGTGAATAATTTTTTTATAAGTTATTCCAATAAAAGAAGCATTCCCTTACATAAGACATACATATCACTTTAGGTAAATCTCTTTTAGTTTGAGGCATCTTATTATATTTGGAAGATGGTACAACAAAGGCGGATAGAAACATAAGAAAAAAAGAATGAATATCCAATGTCTGTTTCCTTTTACATGTTTCTATCTGTGTGTCCCGTCTTTCTTTTCCAATTTCCCTTTCCTCCCGTTTGTGTATTTTGGTTTCTGCTCTTTTAGCAAGTTGTGTTGCGTGTTTCACACCCCTTCCCGGTGATTTCCGATAGAATGGAGCCTAGGTTGGGGTATTGGGCGGTAACATCGATTTTCTTCAAGCAGCAGCCATTACCTCTTTGTCCAGTGACAGCGGTGTAAAGTGTGAACTGTGTTCTTCTTTTCATTGTAAAAGCCATTTTGTGTTCGTCCCTTTTAAATGTTTCTATCCATCTTTCCTGTGCCTTCTTCCAAATATAATCCATATATATATATATATATATATATATACAGTTTTGGTAATTTTACTAACTATACAAATAACCTTATATATGAAGTTTAGGCTATAAATATGCGGCTGGAACAGATACAATTAGTGTTTTTCTTCATTACCCTAGAGTCACGACTATCTGTCCCGGTTCTCTGTACCGTCAAGTGTGTTTTAAAATAAACAAACCGGTACAAATCCACTGGTAATTATTAAAACATTTGATCACAAATGCCTTAAAACTGTTACAATGGAGACAGCAAAGAATAAATGCTGTGCATGCAGTCAGCGATTAATACAGTACTATTGTTTGGTCGGTGTAGATAGCAGCACTGTTGATGTGGCTGGAAACAGAAGCTGTGTCTAGCAAAGCCAAACTGAAAATTATTTACACTCGGATTCAGTATTTTCCTGCTTTATCGTTATTTGGTCCAGAATGCCGCCACTTTAGCCCAGAAAATCTAAACTCTAGTGTAAAGTTAAAATGATAAATATTTAGATAATTTTTTTTATAACCAATCATAATGTTACAAATAAACCACTCTCTTTTGTGTGTGTGTTTTTTTTATAGGGCTTCGGTGCTGGGAACTTCAAAGCTTTATTTGAAGCCATTGAAATTGATCAGAATCAAAGGGGTAATCTTTAGCATTTAAAATACATGCCAAAAAAAAACAACCTTTTGAAGCTTCATAAAGGATCCAAAAGTTAGAGATATTTGAATCTTACTTTATTTACAAAACACGACAGATGTAAACTATTGCATGCACAGAGGATAATATTTAATTGGGCTGTAAAAATATTAGAAAAGTTAAAAGAAAACAAAGTGACAGACAACCTTCGATATTTCTTTAAAGTTTCACTTAGAATTTAAGAATGTTACCTATACCCCCCCCTCCTAAATATCAGTCAATTTGTATAAATTCAGGGCTTGGCCAAAACATTTATTTTTAGTCATTAGTGAATTTGGGAACTTCCCGTTTCCCAGCGATGGATTAAAGACAGAGAGACTGGGAGTTTTGTATGTTCTAGAATTAAACCCAATTTGTAAGCTGTGTAGGTCAGTTTAGAAAGTGCACTCCTAAACAAACCAAATAAAAATCAATCTAAAATTACAAGGAAGAAAGCTATCGCCTGGATGACTAGCAAAACTACGGGACGGTTCTTGGATAGCTCAGAGGTAGATCATTTGTGTGCTGTGCCGAGGGTTCTAGGTTCAATTCCTGCATTCAAGTGTCAATTTTATAATTTACAAATGACTCAGTTTGGTCCATTCGATCAAAAAGTCACCCGAGTCACACAAAAAACTCAAAAAGCCGAACAGAGTTAAGTTGTATTTTCACATAAAAATTTTAAAAGATATCTGGACGGGGGGGAGGGGGGGGGCAGGAAAAAAAAAGGGATTTGTGCAAAGTAATGCACAGATAAAGAAGGTTAACATAAACACACAACAAAACTTACTTTCAGTTATTATTTTGTACATCTTGTAAACATGTTAAGAACAAATATGTAACAATAAGTTATATAAATATTGCTATTTAGAAATAAACAATGACGAATCTTTTTAATAGAAGAATTATCGATATAATTTAGTATTATTATCTGGAAAGATAATAATTTACTAGCTTAATAACAAAGAGAAAATGTATACAATAAAATAAGATTATTTTTAAAACTAACAAATTTATAATATGTACAAGTTAACATACAATGGTTTTGGGTTGGATTTTATTTTCTTAAATAAATAGTTTATAATATATTATATTTCTAGGAGTCTGTGAGCAATTGAATCAGAAACTTGATTTATACCCTGACAACTTTATAGTCTTGTTAATAATGAGCTATACGCTGGATATCATCTCTGAGGTAACTAAACTGCGTGACTACTATTGGTAAACAGTTTTGTTATGCTCTTGTTTTTGTTTTGTTAATCTCCCCTCAAATATAAGACCAATTTTGCTACGTTAGTTAGTTGATGTTGCCAGTTGCTCCTTCTTACCTCAGTACACCACCTCCCGACAACTGAGAGCGAAGAGATTTGGCAAACAGAGAGAGCGAAGACCTGCAGTTACCTCAGAGGTGATATCGGGTTTAGCCAATATATGGTTGAAAGGGTGCTAAGTGACAGCCAAGCAAAGTTACCACGTATTCATCCGACAAACCATATTATCTAAAAGGCGTATTGATTTTTGTTTATTTTGGTGAACAAAACTTTCTCTTAGTTTTTAAATTATTGAAATACAAACTTATGAACATAACGGTTTGGATTTTTTAATATTTTTTTCGTGGAAGCGACATCTTTGGTTTACTTAAAAATACTTTCAAAAAAGAGCTTCTGAGAAGCGGTGTGTTCTTTTGAAATAAAGAGAAGGAGAACCAACCAAAACAAGGGTGGTTATCGACATAACAGGTGGTTCATGTGTTGTTTTCAAAATAAAAATGATTTATTTTCAAGCCAATATTTTGTATGACTATGGCTCTCTCTCTGTAAGGATAAAAAAAAACATTTATTTATTTATTTATGGTGGCCAGTTATAAAAGATAAAAGTGTGAATATTATACTTTTTAATTTATTGTTTCATGTACTATAATATATCATGTTGCCACAACTGCAAAACAAAAAAATATAAAAGTTTTGTTAAAATATGTTGTTTTTCCAATAAGTTAAGAGAAAGCCAGTAATCTTTAGGGAAATATTATTTGAATCGTTTGATAACACTTTTTATTGATAATATACTATCAGTAATAAAGTAATTATTTCCGAATATGTTGATATTAGTTACTTTTAACCAATGTTTGCAATGAAGAAACTTCTGCTAGCTGTCACCATCTTGTGTTTGGTTGTCGTTTGTGAAATGTATTGGGGATGTATTATTTTTCTTGTAATTTCACATGTGTTTTTTTAAATTTTAATTACACGAGACTTATATAATTTAAAACAGGTTTTTTTTAAAAGAAATTCAATAAAAAAAATTAGTTTCTATTGACAAGCCGTGAAGAGTATTTTTTAAATTCTAATTCAGATCGACTCGGCACTCGGGGACTTTCCGAGAAGCTAGTGTAAGCTTGACTTGGAATTAAAAAAAACATGACTTTTAGCCCAAAGACCCCTAGAATTTCCAGACTAAAAAAAAAGAGCCACGGAAGTAAACCTCGCCACAACCTCTTTACAACAATGCTGGTATTATAAAGTTATCACCATTGAATCAGTCTCGGTACAGTCAGGGTTTTTCCAAGCTTTTAAACTTTGACTTGGCTTCCAAGAATAATTCTGTGCTCGAGCAATTTTAACTTTATAATTCCTAGTAGACTATGTTAATACAAATAAAAAGAACGTTTATTTAAATTTTAAGAGTTATTATTATTATTTATAAAAGAGATTAATAAAAATAATTAGGGAGGTGGTGTGGGGGAGACGGTAGATGGGTGTGACATAATTTTTAGTCAGGAATTTTAGGAAATGACCAGGGAAAAAGTTGGAAATTCCATTGGTCGGGTTGAGCACACAACATGATACATTTCTCTTCCGTAATCAGCCAAATATTTCAAGTTCCCCGACCAGTAAGAACATTCTCAGATTTTTGTAACGGCTAAAGATTCCCTTCTTGCCTTTAAAAAATCAAAGGTTTTTTTCCCTTTAAAAGTTGAATCTCTGCTTATTAACTTGAATTTAAACCATATAGAATATTTCATATTGAAATATTAGGTTAAATTATATATACTTTTTATTTGATCAAATTTAAAAAAATTAAGGCCAACTGTCCAAATAATAACCAATTTTAAATATTAATAGATTCACAAGTTTAAATGGTCAACTCAAATAATGAGAGGTAATCATTCAAATCTTAAGACTTTTGTATTAATTTTGAATTAAATTATATAAAATACAAATCTAAGATCCATTTGGATTTGAAATTTACGATCCAAATCCATCAAATACTAACCTATTATATTTGGATAAAAGGTAAAAAAAAAAAGGTGGATAGAAACACATAATGCCGAGATGATACAGACGAGACGGTACAAGTCGAGTGAGGATGAGAGCTACAGGTATCGTATTTACTTGGGAAAGAGAAAATTGTTGTCATTCTTTATACATACAATACATGATTTTATGATTATTTCATCTTATTTTGAAATATTTAACTGAATAAAATATTTTCATCAACTGCGTGTCTGCATCATTGTAAAAAAAAAACTTGTTTACCGTTATGTTCAACCACATGGTTTAAATTCGTCAATCGCCATTTTGAAGCAATGTTCGTTAAGAAGTTTTTGTGAAAGTGGTGTTAATAGTTTTTTAAGTGGAATAAAACTATAAATAAACTTCTGTGTCCGACCTCAAATAAATATATAAATAATATTGGCCTAAATTACTGTGGTTAACTATCACGTTAATATATTACCATCTGTTTTCATTACAGTCATCCGAAGTGATAGATGTCAGCTGTTGGCGTAGTGATATATCAGGGATTACTTCTAGCAACAAACTTAGCTCATGAATGACTTATGTGTGATAATACAAAAACAAAACAATGATTAGTGAACTGTATGCAAGATGAGTAGTGTAACTTACCTCGTCCAATTTCGAGATTTGCTGATAATGGAGGCCTACATTGTGGGATGCTGGGTTGGAGCGGGAAAGAATAGGTAACAAGTAGAGATGGATCGAACCCATTATTTTATAAACCCAATCAAATTCAAATCCAAGTCTCGGAAAAAACTATGAACATAAGAGGAAGTATAAATAATAAATACAAATTGTAACTAAATATTAACATTCTTTCTTATAATCAAATAATTATAACATTCATACATTCAGTTAAGTATTAAATTACTGGTCTGGGGATTAATTGTTTTAAGTTCTTACTATAATAGTAATTTGTTCTTAACCACCAATAAGCAGTGTCATAGCTTTAAAACCAATATGACTCGAAAATAAGCTAAACAAAATATTCCAGAGTTATTTTATGTTTTAAATAATATGTACAATTCAGAGACTGAACAACGATGGAAACTCTTTATGACTAACAATTTACTGGCTTCAGAACTATATTACTACGTTTATTACGTCTTGCCTACGTAGAGTATGTACATTAGAATACACTTTAATTGCTATTTATCTGGTTAAATGTGTTTTATGCTAGTCTTTTCTCTCATCAAAATGTGAAATTTCTGAAAAATAATAATGTTGATTTATTATATATAAAACTCACCCTATTTCTTCTCATATATATGCTACTAACACAATTTTCAAAGTGACAAAAAAAAAACACCTGATTATATGATACTAACTAATTTGATCTTTTTTTGTGTGTGTGAATCACACTACATCCATATTTATAATACGCACCATACAATAACAATATGAAATAATATTAGAACATACATTTGACTTGAAAAAAGACATTTCAAAACTATAATTTAATATATATATATATATATATATATATATAGAAAGAGAGAGAGAGAGAAAAAAAATATGTAGGGATGTACAATAAGATACTGTTAGGGGCCAGAGCACTGACCTAAGTCGAAGCATAACCTCTATTTAACTCACAAATGCATCAAGGTCACACAAAAAATGTAAATAACTAATGTACTGTGACTATATGACTCTTGCAAATGTGTACAAAAATTAATAACCACAAATAAACACAAGAATAAATAAAATACAGTGTAATAAATAGAGGCATTCACATTATAAGTCATTTCTAGAAAAAATTACAGCGACAAAAGAGCGAAACAACCAAAGTCGAGGTATGCCTGCAGTCGAAACTCTCCTTGAAATCGACTCAATTTCCTGATATATATATTCTGTGTATGTTTGTGTTTATGGATACATACCAGAAACTTGGCTTCAAATACCCAAAGCACAAATATTGATAAAAATTACTCAAACTCGATGTTTTAATATGAATCAACATTAAGTGAATCATGCCTGTGCGTACACCCCTAAAAAATTACCCTACAACATTTGAATAGTAATAATAATAATATTATTATAAAACAACACATCTTCTCAGAGAATACATACATACATACATACATATAAACAAAAGGATCTTATTAAATTTCCATTAGATGATTATTTTTCTTTCTTAAATAGGTTCTTATAAAAATAAATAATTGGAGTTTTTAACTTGTGTTATTAGTCTGAGTCATGGAGTAATGCGTAGAAAAAAGACACAACCGTTATTATCCTTAGGTTAAAGCAGACCGTTTCCGCTCAGATTAATGAAGTAACATGTTCGAAGAAAAACCTACCCAAAAATTATAATCAGTCAGTTTCCGTTAAAAAGGAGACCAAACCGCAATCAAAGAATGCCCCGATTTGAAATGAAACAAAACAACGATAATACAATAAATTATTACCCAACGGCCTGGGGATGTATAAAAGGACAAATTAGAAACAGTGTAAAATTTAGAACACACACAAGTGAACAAAGGAGTATTTCCGAAAATTTAAAACAATGTGTAACTGTGAGGTGTAAAAAAAAAAAGTTTAAGAAGAAATCAAGAGAGATGTGTGTTTGTTTATACCTAGTGCTAATCTATCATTTCAGGTTGGCTTCCTTCACTATCAATTACCTTACATCACTGTACAGTGTTTCTATCGTCTTACCATACAAATGAGACAAAACAATATTTTGTTGATTCTAAGTTTCTTTGCTCCTTTTTATCTCCCTATCTTTCTTTGTGAATGAAAAAAAAAAATGCATACAAATACAATATAGTGATTTACTCTATTTTGTAACAATTTTGTTGTTGTTACAAATTAGACTATACTATAAGTTGTTTAAAATGGAGACACACGAGAATCCAAACGAGCATCCAGAGGCCCAAATAAAGACGTGTCAAATTTGTAAGTTTTTACCTAGAGGTATATTAGGTTCGTATCATGTGCGAGGGTGTATTGAATTTCGACCAATACGGTACGGGCTTTCGCCCCATGTGATCAGTGAGCGCCAGTGTTTTAAATTAGGGATGTAAGAACTGGATTCATTCTGGAATTGAAAGGCTCAATCTTGATAGTACCATTATTTCCAACTCAATTATAAGCTCTCTATTCCAATCAAGTGAAAGTTACTCTCTTTAAATAAAGCAGCAAAGTTCGTGACTGAGTAATTTTTTTTTATTGTGAGCGTTATTAGTCGTTCTTTTCAAAATAAATGTAGTAACTGGCGAATTGTAAATGTTTAAAGAAGTATTTTGGCGTTTTGTAATCTTGCGCATAATAAAATATGGCAGTTAGTTTCTATTAGTTGTTATTTAATTTGTTTTAAAAATGACATTACTACGGTATATTTCTTTAAGGTATTTTGCTACACGTATTTAGAAACATTATTGTACGTTCCTGATAGAATGAAAACTAGGTCGGGGGTGGGGGGCGGTAACTATTACATTTCTTCAAGAGGCACCCAATTACCTCTTTGTCCAGTGGCAGCAATGTGAAATGTAAACTGTATTCTATTCATTGTCAGAAGTCATATTGTGTTTGTTCCCTTGTCTTTATTTCAATCTATTTTTTTATGATCTTCTTGCATGCACAATACACAGAAGGCATAAAAAAAATAGTTGCGGAGATACGGAAATCTCATCTTGTGTACCCTAAAAGTCATTTTCATGAGAAAATGAAAATAGTCAGTTTATTTATAATTTTAATCAACGCTTAGACACGAATTTTAATCAAAATTGTTTTGAGCCGATTTTGAGAAAATCAACTTTCTCTTTTTGCCCTTCAGTAAACTACCCTTAATTTTAGGGTTAGATATCCGATTCCAAAAAAAACTCGGGGCAAACCTATGAAAACACTGGATATCTAGTTTTAGCCTGATCAATAAAATAGGTTGGGTATCTAGCTGGAGAGACCGACAGACGGAAATTCAAAAACCACTTTTTCGGATTCGGAGAGCGATGAAACGTCGAGATTCATCAAAATTTCAAGATAGATTTTTTTGGCGATCACAATACTCTCTCTACCTGTAAGAAAGCGAGAAAATAAAAACTGACTCCAGGCTGGAAACATTAAGCGATGTAATAAGTAAAGGAAAGCGTCCGCCTAAACAAACCCTTAATATTATTGCCGTTTCAAAGAAATAAGAGAGCTTTCGATTTCTGAGATTTGAGAGCTAATAGGAGAGGTTTTGAAGATTGCGACATAAAAATAAATTTTGATTATGGGGCCTACTTATATACCATTGAGAGCTGAGTGTATCGTGTCTGACATCCCTTCTCAAATGTGATAAAGAGGCGTTTCTTACAGAATCATATACTTGTTCTTAAATTAGGGTGGAAGAAAAAGTGTGAATTAAGGTCCATCATTTTTATAGTTTTTATAACAAAAGATAAAAACTTTTCCTGTAAAAATATATAAAATATTACTCGAGTAGATATACCTTTTTTTTTAGCCAATAAAAGTGTATACGCATATTCGGAACTTTTCCAGACCCCCTTTACCCCTCAAAATGATGCTCCTTTATACCCTCTTGGTTTAGTTTAATATTCTACACATAGCAATCTCAAACATTCTTGAAGTTTTTCCTGATCATAGCGACGTTTGAAAAGAAACTTTTTAAATAAAGAAAAATCTTGCTCAAATGTATCCACCGAAGACAAAATTATTTTGGCCAAGAAATGGTTTGTTTGTAAAAGATATTGACCTTGAATCATGTTTACTCTCCCCTCATGTAAGATGTGAGTCGTTGTTCAAAGTTGTTTGGCCGTCGAATGAAAAACACGACGGGTGAATCTCCTATCAGGACTCGAGGTAAAAATGTACCTTGTAAGTTGGCAGTAGAGAACGCAAGAGCAGCTCCTCTGAATTATTTCTATGTAGAATTGATAATATCCTGAAACAAGAGAATAAAACAAATTATTATTTTCCATACTTTAGGCATGTGCGAAACTTTGAAATGTCTAAATAAAAGTCAAAAGGTAAAACTTCCTTTGCTTCAACTTTGATAAGCTATTAATTTATTTGATATATCTCATTAAATATTACAGATTTCAAGCTAGGAAAAGAATAGATAAAACGCTGGTAAGAATAAAAATATCTTGGTCAGTATTGCCAACATTATTTTGTAGCAATAAAAATACCCGCCAAGTTGTAACACCGTGGTATAAAATCATTTACAGACCTTGTAGTTGTGCTATACTCCTTGCTTACCGCCAATGTTTAGTCTTTGATATTCTATTTTTATTTTGAATTATCTATGACAAATTTACAAGTTCAGTATTTTTGATTAAAAAGTTTTTACACAAAAACACTTTCGACTTGAACCTTTCTTCCCATATTTTAATCTTCACTTCGTATTTAAAAAGTGACGTTTGCACACCCCTACCATACTTTGTGTCCTATTACCTAGTCCAGGAATAATTTTTTATCACCGCGTCTTACTACCTGTTCAAGTTATACACATATGCACACAAATTATGTTTATGAGTTAAGGGTGTGAAAGGTTGAATTTAGAGGAAGTGTACCCGCATATGCGCGAAGGAAGATAGGAAAAACCACCCTCCATGCACCCGACCGAGATTTGAACTCGTATCTCCCTGTCATGAGAGTAGCGACTTGGACCGTTCGGCCATCGAAGCAGGTATCCCGGTAGTTACCATACACTAGGAGCCCGATATAGCATACCTATCAGGGGACTTACTTCCCCCACCCCTCCCGGCG
>CABFOW010005033.1:0-19297 GCA_902141385.1 Timema californicum
TCAGTCAAATTGTCGAGAACAATTCGCATGAATACATTATGGGACAACTTGTTAGTTGTGATGTTCAACAATATTACAATTAAACAACTCTCAAATACATACTGTTTGGTTGATATCGGTTTATTCGTTTCACAATTTTCGGCAATACAATAACACACAATTTCAAATTATTTTAATCTAGTTTTTATTTCCGCAATTTTCATTTGAGAAAATTCTAAGAAATTAATTTAAGCTTAAGTGTTGTTAAACATGATATGTGAGATTTTAACGACCAAAATGGTTTGTAAAAAATAATTCTTGGCCTGAATTAGATTAAAAATAAAAAACGTAGTTTAATTGGCTTAGTCCTAATATGTGTACCAAGTTTGGTAGATATTAATTAATATGTATAAAAACTATAAATATTGAAGAACAGAAAATAAATTATGTTCACAGCATTGATATTATTTATTCTATTTTGTATGGAAAATGGTACCAGTGTCTAGGTATTCTGGTGTCATTAAGCTCACAATTAACTGTTTTACCGTTAATAGAGACGAGAGGTTTAAATCTGAACGAGTTCATTGAAAGGGGAGGGGGGTTAATACTTGGTGTATATCACTCTTATTTCCCCAACACCTGTAAATACTAATGAGCAGGGAGTTAGCCAAGGTGGGAATCTGAGAGGCCCTCCACCCCATCTTGACGGAAATTTATGTTTTTTACATGTAATTACAAATGTATTAAAAATAAACGGCCCTCAATAAAAATAAGCTTATTGACCTTTGTGTTGGAATGTTGGGGGATGAAAGACGTTTGTGGTGGTGTTGTTATTCATTGCCAATAGGGGAGCACTTGAGGGGAGTGATGGAACCCATCACATGAGACGTCAGGAAGTTACGGGATAGGGATTTATTGAGATATCCGGCTCAAGGAGACCATGAACGTTTGGATCACATAAAGATCGCTGTGGGAAATGAGTTATACAAATGTCCAATCACACAGAACAAAATTATTTCATTTATTGGGGAACAAATTCAATAACAAATTTTGATTAAAGTTAATTTTGCTCAGCTCTTCTCAATTTTAGCTGAAGAAACTTCGTACATTACTTATACATAACAGTTTTCGTTGTACTTTAGATATTTGGACCAAGGAACTATAAATATCACAGAAGACCATTTTTAAATTTTCTGGCAAAAACATGCAAAGAACTTTACATTCTTATAAAGTAGCTTCATGGATTATAGATTGATCTTAATAAAATTATATGACGTGGCTATGACGGTGCTGCTAAAATGAGTGGGTCATTCAGAGGAATGCAAGCTATTATAAAAGCAGAATTTACCACTGCTGTTAACACTCATTATTCACTTTACGTCCTTAATTAATGTTTAACTGCTGTGCCAAAGGTGCAGGGAATAAAAAAAATGCCTTTGTGATACTTAATAGCATATGTGTGTATGTGTTTTTTTAAAGAACAGTTACATTAAAATAAATATTACAACAGTCAACACATTCTTTCACTTTCTTGACAAAGTACTGTGAAACTAAATGTATTGAAATGCATGAGGATGTAGCTCTTTTCTTTGAGGCAATTCCACAGAAGTTGAAGCTTCGGAACAAATAATTGAGATTGGAAATGATGAGAAAGGTGCTGCCACTATACTACATCACAGACTGTGTACGTTTGAGTTTTTAATAAATATAGCAGTTTATGTGAATCTTTTGGGAATCAAGCATCATTTATCAGAATACTTATAAACTATACGTACATATCTACTTGAACTTGGTAGTTGAAAATGTTGATTGGTTGTTTAAAAATAAATCAGCGTGAGAAATAATGCTGATGCGGAATTTCAGACGATTTTTAACATCGCCGTCAACAAAGAAAAAGGCATTGGAGTGATACCTTTAACATCCAGAAGAACTGGAACACAAGGATATAAGAGAAAATCACCCAT
This sequence comes from Timema californicum, assembly GCA_902141385.1. Classification (NCBI taxonomy): domain Eukaryota; kingdom Metazoa; phylum Arthropoda; class Insecta; order Phasmatodea; family Timematidae; genus Timema; species Timema californicum. Next base: position 1,944 of record CABFOW010005033.1, read on the forward strand.
CAAGTAAACCACACAAGTACTATAGGAGAAGTGTATTAATTTCATATTGGGAGTAAATCCAGAGTCAGAAACTAATTGCGAGGAATGAATTGTCTAGTTCTCATATACTCTCCGAATAAAAACGACAAAGAAATTGAGAATATAGTAAGATATTACATTGATGATTTGAAACAAACAAATTTAAATAAGTTAAAAGTCAGAATTTGAGTATTGGTAATTGAAATGGCAAAAATACTCCTCAGGACAAAAGACCACACAATATTGTAGATGCCATCACTGAATGTAACGAGGACTTCTTCCCGAATGCCCGTGTATTATTGAGGATCTTGGAAAAACTTCCAGTGTCAACACCTTCTGCAGATAGGTCCTTTTCTACACTGAGACGCAACAAACCTATTCTTGAGACCAAATGGGATAAGAAAGACGTAGTTAAAACTGATGTCAATAAATAGGAAACAAATATACGTAGACATTGATAAAATTATAGAAGCATTTATGATACAGCCTAATGGAATAAAACTGTAGATTGTTTCTCTTAAATGGCTAAGGAATATTATTCAGCCATTTAATATATATTTTAATGTAATGTGATGTGTACACATTTAAAATATATAATTAGCACTGATAAAATGTGTATTTTACTCCAAACAAATTGCTATGTTTTCTTCAGAAATTGTGCCCCCTCCATTCCAAATGTGTTTTCGTGTTACGTGCCTGCTAATGGTGGTGCACTTTCTAGTTCGCCTTCACCTATCTTACCAATAGATTAAACCAATTAAATAACAGTTGTGTACAAACGTTTGGATTAAATATAATTATATAGACGTAACAGTTTAGTAATTTAAAGAATAATGTGGAATACAAACACTAACGTATGATGATGATATATTGAAAGTATACATTTAAATAACATAATGCCTTGGATACAGTACAATTTTAATAGGAAGGGATTTTTTTTAATAACAGCATATTGTTTTACGGTAGATATCAATAATATGTTACTATATTATTTTCTGTTATTGTGTAAGTAGCTATAATATTTATTAAATGTGTCAGCTTCAGATCACATAACTTGACGTATGAATAATTTAAGGTAGATAAAGTATATGTTATAGTTGTAAAATAAGACACTTCTTGAGAAAATTTGACTGGAGCTTTGAAAGCATTACCTTGATATATTAGTAGTATTAATGGGATACGATATCAGGTTAAATAAGAGAGATTTAGTGTTCAAAATAAATGTGATTTAAGGCAATAAAAATCCCGCTTGATCAAGCTGTCTAACAGTAAAAGTAAGAATTTATAATCCACCTCAACGTAAATCTAAAATGCAGTGGAATGTAAAATGTTTCGCCACCTTCTAGATGAGAGCGAATTATTAATCAAACTAATAACCGGTAGTTAAACTTGAAAGCCATGAACATAAAAATATAATGTTCCTTCAAATAAATGAATATCCTTATTAGTCGCACAAGATGTGCGGTAGGCGTGGTTTTATAAAAGTCATCAACTCATTCCTGATTGGGTTAGAAGTCGTATACCTTGATATTTTTTTTTCACGCTATTGAGAATTCTGTTTAAATAGTTTTGTTTGTATTGGTTTATTTTCCTTGAATACCAGAGAGGTAGTGTTTTTAAAAGGATTCGACCCTCAGTGGTGAGAGCGTAGATGGATGACATTCCGATTATCTGGTTAGGTTTGCCATTTACAGGAACGTCGAAAATCAAATCCTGGTATGATGTATTCAAAGGTTTTTACAATCTACCTCCCCCCAAACCTTTTGCCTTTGCAAAAATATGGGTACATTTCCAATTAATTGCACCTTCCACATTCCTATCTTATTTAGTGTGTTTAAACTAGGAGAGCTTGAATGAATATTAAGTAAAGAGTTATACGCTTTAATCGTAATTTACGTGAACAACGTCTTACATTACTAACCATCCAGAATATTCTCATTTAATTACACTAATTGGGTGGAGACAAGTATGGTAGATTTTAAAAGAAATAACCATAATTTGCTTTGAGGGAGAGTTTTAAACCATACAGGAATAAACATCCTCAGTACATTCAGCCGGGATTCAAACCCCATCCTTGTCGACTAGCGTGATGAGATAGACGTTTGAATTGCATGCCCATCAATGCGAATGCTATGAAATAATTATTTTAGCATGTTTATATTGGAAAGAATGATGTATTCGTTATTAAAAGTAGCTATAGTACCCACGCAACAAATGAACACTTTTATAGAGGACTTTTTCTTTTCAATGAAGTAAATCTGCCCTAACATTAAGGCCACACATCGCAACTAATTTACATTAATATTTAAATCAGAAATAATTTATTTTGGATAAAGGCTAGAAATAGTAGATTAGTTCTGTACTCCCGCACAAATTTTCTCCCGCTTTTATCGACATTTACTAAAAGCTCGTAATATTTGTGAAACGAAATAATAGGTTTATACATTGTTGTAGAAATACTACACCAAATATCACGTATGAAATAAAATGCACTGTTACTTACTCACTCTATGACATTATGAACTGAGAACATTGTTACAGAAAAAAAACCAACAAAGAGAAACATCTTTGTCCACCAAATAGCATGGGAATCAAATTCATTTTCAAAGATATGAAATAAAATGTGTATATATATTCTTATATTTCAAAAATTATTGGTTTTATGAAAATATATTTCAAATGAAAGATTTGTATCTTATTGTACTACAACTTTACATTGAGAAGTTATTTCGTAACTCAAATAGTTGCGGAGAAATTATGAAAACTGGAAACCTTCCCCTATGTAAAGTACCATCAAAGTAATATTCACGAGAAAATAATAATTGCCATCTTGTTTAAAATAATAAAAAGTGTTTATATATAAAATACAAAATCGTTAGAGAGGCTTTTGAGAACAAAATGATTTCTTCCTCTTTTTACTCTTCACTAAACAACCTTTAAATTTGTGTTAAATATCAAATGCCAAAAACCCCTGGGCGAGGAGGGGGCCTTATAAAAATCCCAGATATCAAATTTTAGCCCAATCGGTAAAATATGTTTGGCTCTAGCCTGAAGTACAGAGAGATAGCATTACGAAAACCACTTTTTGGGTTTCAGGGAGTTATGAAACGACATTTATCTAAATCTCTAGTTCTATTTTTTGACGATAATAATACTTTCTCTCCTAGTGGTCAAGAGAAAATAAAAATGTCAAGTGCATAATTTTAAGAATCATGTCATGTCCTTACCGGTACTGCAGTCTTAATATTTTATAATTTTAAGAATCATGTCATGTCCTTACCGGTACTGCAGTCTTAATATTTCTCTTTGGATTTTAAGTTGATATATCACTTACATTAACTTATTCTTCCTTGGATTTTACCTTTATATTTTTCTTTTCTGATCTAGTTAAAGAGAAAACAATTGATTACTATTATTCGTAGTACATTACATGCATAAAGAATAATAACTGCTCGCGTGATTTAAGACGTCAGTCTCACAATAAATGTTCAAATTACCAAAAATACGTCCTGGGTAATCAATATAATGCTTAGAATTTGAAATTCACTGGATAAAGTACGTTTTTCAGCATAGTTTAAAAGAATGCCCATAACAAATGTCTTTAAAATTGGTCCATGCACTTAAAAATTATCTCCTTACAAAAAACCGGGCATAGGGATTTAACGATATACCAATTGGTAAAGTTAAAACTGAAACTCGCTACATTTGGTCAACAACAGGAAACAATTAAATTATATCAATCTAAGGCCAATTTATTTAGCACAAAAAATAAAATGATCGTTAAAATTCTCCACGCATTTGACAATTATTGCCGTACAAAATATTCCGGTAGAAAAATAAAATGCCAATTGGTAAAGTTACAACAGAACCTCACTAGGATTAATCAACAAATCAACAACAGGAAATAATTAAATTATATCATTATAAGTTAAATTTATTTAGCACAAACATCACTATCGTGTAATGGATGTAAAAAAAATTACGTGTATTAAGATTATCTGGAATTATTTATAAAATTTAGACTAAAATATTGTCTATAAGGAGTTCTCACTTTTCTAATCTTTAGAATTAGGTAGTTTTTAACTAAAGTTTTCAGTTTACTTAGTTAAAAATATATAATTGACACTATTGATTGGTTGGGTGTTATGTTAAGGATTGGATGGAGGTGTTTCGGAATAAAGTTTAATGGTGACCTTACGTTCATACGTAGCCATAAAATTTCGATTTACTAGAGTCCACAAGATTAGTTAATATAGATTATCTTAGAAGATATTTATTTACTTATTAGCCGTTTCAATGGGAGTTTTGTGTATATATTAAGCTCATTAAGTTTAGTTTTCCAGGGTGGTGATTAAAACCGAACGATTACTAGGACGTAATGGAGAAAATAGATCTTTATAGTACACGTTAATATAAGATTTTTAAAATATCTGTCTTTAACGCAAAAAAAGTTAGACCAATCCTCTTTATGTTTGAAAAATATATAACTACATCCCTAATTTTATTTAACATTAAAAATGTTTACCTTTTTAATAACAAGCTTGAAAACTTCTCCGCTTGATGCTAATACGCCAATTGCCTAATATAATAATAATTTGTTAAAAAGCTACAGACTACAAATTCTATATCCTGAAAGATGCTCATGGTCTAAAAGTTGGTAAATATTCTAAATTTAAGATAAAAAAATTGTTTTCAAATATTAATTTTCACATTAGACCTATTATAATATTTAAGATTTTACTTTATCGCTATCTTACATTTAAATACAGTATTGTGATTGTAAAAAAATGGAACTCAAGATTTTAATGAATTTCGACGTTTCATGATCCCTTGAATCCGAAAAAGTTGTTTTTAAATTTCCGTCTGTATGTACCTCGGAGTAGAGCCTAGACTATTTTACCGATCGGGCTATAACTTGGTATCTAGCTAGGGTTTTAATAGAGTTTCCCCAAGGCGTTTTTGCAATTTGTTATCCAACCCTAATATTAAGGTTAGTTTACTGAAGGGTGAAAAGAGAAAAAAAATTATATTTTCAAAATCGACTCAAACTATTTTGATTAAATTTCATTTCTAAACATTTATCAATATTATAAACAAAATGGCTACTCTCAATTTTTTCGGAAAAATGAATTGAGAATATATGATGCGTAAATTATAATTTTTTTATAACAGCTCCGAAACTATTTGAGATATTGAATTACTTATCATTACATATATTTAGGTCTAGTTATACATACTGCATATATTTTATTTTAAACAAATTTTTATAAAACCAATAATTATCAAGCTAAACGCGATTATATATATTTTTTAGCTTTTCGGACACTAAAGGTAAAGTATTACGACCGTAAAAAATATCTATCCCGAGATGTTGTTGGAATTAATGTTTCATTACCCTCCCAGCCCTAAAAAGTGTTTTTGCAATGCTGTGTGTTTGTGTGTCTGTTTAAACTTAAAATTAAGACTAGTTTAATAAAAGGCGAAAAGAGAAAAAAACCATTTTCTCAAAATCGGCTCTAAATATTTTGTTTAAAATTCGTATCCATGCATTGATTAAAATTATAAACATAATGGCTAATTTCATTTTGCTATGAACATGACTTTTAGGGTATTTTACATAATTGGACATTTTCTTATCTCCGCAACTATTTGAGATACTAAATAACTTATCATTGCAAAATAATCGTAGTACTATTAAAAATGAAAAACTTTTTTTCTAATATATCTTTATAAATCCAATAGTTTCTGAGATATTAGCAAATATATTAATATAGTTTTGTGAGCTTTAGTTGTACAGATATACTACTTAAGTGTAAAAGCAATAATTATCTAATTCCAGAGAGTAAGCGGTTAAGTAAGTCTTTCAAATGTGTATGGTTTTTTTCTTTAATCTCTTAGGGGAAATATTTGTACAGAAATGATCTATCTCTATCATTTTATACTAAATAGTCAATATATACTTTTTTTATTGGTCTAAATTTAAAAATGAGGAATTTAGTAAAAATGCATTACCTTAATATGTGCAACCCCAAATAAAATGTCAAAATTTTTAACAGAAAGTCGAAGTTTTAATACGAGGTATTGACCCTTGTAAACTTAATATCTATTTTCTATTTTTTGGTCTAAATATATTAGTAAGGACTTTAATTTTTTTTAAAGAAAATTATAAAATTTAAATCCGGGCGCTATAAAATGTTTAATGTAAGTATAACTCAATTTTTGCTCGGGTTTAATTATGTATATTATTTCGTTTCACATATATTACGAGTTTTGAGTAAATATCTCCATTTTTAAACAATGAAGTGAGAAAGCCCTTGTGGAATTCCATAGCATTTATTTTTACTACAATGTTTTAGAACAAATCTAACAACCAGAGCATGTACAATCATTTATTTTCATCTTAATTGAATGTGACGTTACATTTGAGCAAAATCAGAATTTAAATAGGGGGAGGGAAATAATTTAGATTTTTGGTATTACTATTTTCATCTTGTAGTGTTGTCCCAAGTTAGGTTGGCAGCACATTCAGTGATGTAACCACAAATAAGTTAATGAAGTGAGGGGTGAGTCTGGGGTGACTGTTGCCTTGCTCAGAATTCACTCTATCGTGTTCATCTTACTAGTCTTAGTCAAAAAACAAAAGAGAAGCCCAATGATATTTTGTTTTACTGTTTCAATAACTCAAAATACGTTTGTCTCCCCATCATATGGTATTCCTGAGAGGTTGGAGTGGGAAAGAAAAATATTGCGGCAACTACAATATGCCTGAATCAGCAGTTAGTCCACTCCTAGCCAGTTACGTCTACGTGTTTGACAACTATATTAGATTACTAACATTTAAATGTTACACTCGAATAATATTACATAACATTAACTATACTAAAAATTGACACTAGCAATAATTACTGACCTTCATTATTATGAACTTCGGCAGTAACATGTCATGCTTCCATCACAACTAAATCATTTAAACGCCTTCTATGGTAAGCTTATGTACACTCCGTCGAGATTGAAAGGTAGCAACTTCTAATTCACTTAGCCCGTGAGGTATGATATTCCTCCACACATGACTGCAGAATAGTTTGCCTAGCTACGCCCAACACCTAAATTAGAGAAGGCCTTAAGTCGTTAAATTATTTCTTGACTGTTGGGAAGGCGTGATGGGGGAGGGTTTATTTATGTCTTTTAGCGATGCCCGAATAGTTTGATTTAATAAATTAATTTTACTTTATTGTTCTGATAATGATAAAATCAAAAACTAATATTTACATACTAAGTTAATTAATTATGTTTGCCCTCATTAACATACGGGCTGGTATTTTTTATAGCTATTAAAAGTTTAACCACGTCAAACGTTATTTGGGCACTGTTACCCACATTGATTGGTTTTACATGGTAACATAAAGCAAGTCTCCCCTTTTCCAGAATCTTCATTACTGTTTATAGCCAATTATAAATTTATTAATGATTAATTATTATATTCCACACATGTAACGTAAATAACATATTAACTCTAAGAGATTTTTACTTTATTTGTAAGAAGCTGAGTTTAAAAAAAACTTCTGTAATTTAAGGGTCCCAATCCTAATTTAAAATATTTTATATTATTTCCGGGTGGACAAAAAATAAATATTGATAAAATCTCATCCATTGGACATATTTTAGTTATAAAAGTGAATTTATTTGTTTCTTCAAAGTTATTATGACTGTGTATAACTTTGTGGGAGCATAGTTCAATTCCATACTTTATTTAATGTTACCATAGCGGCTATAATATAACTATATGTAAAACGCTTTAATAATTAATACTTTGATTAAGTAAAGGTGTGGTTTATTAAGATTTGCGTTGATTATTATCATTTTATAATACATTTAAAGTATAATGTTAACTGTGATTATTTTAGTCAAATCTGTTTTTTACTAAATCAATTCTGGAAATTCAAATAATAAAACTGGCCATGTCGTAGGCAAGTAATAATACATTATCAGAGTGAGGAGGTTTAAATGATAATTGAAAAGCAAGGATAAATATTGTTTTGTTTTACGAGCTTAAAACCACTTTACATAATATCTCTGCTTTTTTAGGTTTGGAATATAAATATATTCAAGTAAAAATATATTGTAGCTCTGTTCTATATTTAATAATATCTGTCTATAGCTAAGGATACCTGGAATTTCACAAACTATTGCGGTGCATTTGTTTCTATTCATCATGATGTCTCCTAGGAGAGGATTTCGCATACATACAGTCAGGGTTTGATTTTCTTTTAAAGATACGGCCGGATTTATTTATCTCCTGAACCATTTAACCAATTGCGGTGTGGTTGTTACTTTTGTACTGGATCAATATCCAGGCAGGCTTTAGCATTATTTGTGTATAATCAGGTGTTTCGGTGGGAGTCCCGGTGAAGGGTCAGGCGAATGTTTGTATACATTTATGGAACAACACAATTACTGTGGAAAATGGAAAGCTAAGTGTGTGTACAAGAACTAGATTGTTTATTTTCGTTTCAAATTTCATAAGAATTCGAATTATTAAAGTGTAACAAATCTCTGAAGTTGGTGTCAATATGGACTAATTCAGAGGTGAGGCCAAGCCAACTCTTCAACTATAAATTATTATTATCATTTTTTTTTCTCCTATAAAAATCAGAATTCATTTACTTTCAGAAAGACAGACAAATGCAGAGAATTAATTATCATTTCATTTTTATGTCTAATTATTAATTTTTTACTATATATTCTTTTTTTTTAATTTCAACAATACTGTTCTATAGGCCTACTTAGTTAAATTAGAATTATAATAACCCGGAATTCCATAGGTAGGCTTGGGATGTGGTAAAAGGGGAAACAATAATAAATCCACAAAAGTGACAACAATTGTTATTTTATACATTAATTTTTTTTATTGTAGTCTTAAATTATATTTTGTTCCAACAATCAATTTTATTTAAATTGTTCATGTTTTAGTTTTAAGTTTACCCAGTGGTCTCGAGTATTGAGAGTCATAGTGCCACTGACTGAATTAGCCGAGGGCAAAAAAAAAATCTTTTAATTATTATTTTACTCTTAGATACAACAAAAACACAATCTTTATACATCTTGATGTTAACTATTATTGTTACAGCATAAGATGTCAAAAGACACTTGATACTAGACAAAGTAAATTATATATAAAAATATATTGATAATACATATTTCTCTCACACTGTAAAAAAAAATTCATTACAATACTATCATTATTATTTCTTTGTGTTTTCGGTGCCGTGTATGTCGGACAGTCTCTGTGTTCCTACCGTGCTCTGTTCCCCGTATACACGTGTGCATCTCTCCGTGAGGCAAGGTGGGGGTAATGTTTAGCCTACTGAGGTGAGTTCCCCTCAACTCTCCTTTTTAAAAGTTGTGTTCAGACATCTGAGGAGGAGTTACACCCCTCCATAAAGCAATGCTAAGTGTAGTACAAGCTGGATACATGTTTGGGGAGAGAAGAGTTCCCGTGAACCTACAAGTAGCTATATATTTGTCCTTACGAGGATGAGTTTAATTCACCCCGTTCCAAACCCACTGCTTATCAGAAAAATTCTGAATGTGTCAGGGAACGAACCCGGGACATCTGGATCTGTAGACAGGAACTATGACAAGTAGGCCACAAAGGTGGTTTTTGTTGTCACTCATCATAGTTAAGTAATACCTGCCAACTGACAGTTTCTTTTCTTTTTTCAGCCAACATGACAGCTCTGTGCAGCTGAAACTCGTTTAGTGTTGTAGTTCATTGGGATCGGAGGCCGGAAGGATATAAAAAAACTAGTCACACAACCTGAACATTGTTACTTGCTTTAAGGGGATGTTATTTATCCTGGTCACGGTGAGTCCTGTAAGGGCCAAACCCCATGATCTTGTTGAAAACATTAGCAATTACATACTTTTTTTTATTATTACCTCCAGATTGCGAGTCTAGTGAGTTAGCCATTGTAGGATTCTGGTACGAAGAAATGTTTAGAAAATACAAACATATATTTTTCCGGTCGCTATTGAGAACATTGTTGTTTATTATTAGCAATATTTCATAGATATTAGATGTCCAAGAGAATTTTTTAAAGTTCAAGAACAATAATTTAACATCGATCAATTTATGACAAGGATGTAGCTAAGATCAGATTTTGGGAAATGGAATTGGGGAGGGTTTAGGGGGAACGGAGTGGGAGAGGTCCCCCGACCACCGGAGGGCCAAGAAAAATTCTGAAATTAAAAATATTCTCTTGGAAACTATATTATAGTAGTAAATTTTATGATAACAAAGGACAGAGGTTAAAATAATAATATAGGTGTCATAAACGATATTCTTTTGGAGTGTATAGTAGTATCTGAAATAAACCTAACTACTTAAAAGTACTAACTTTGTACACCACGTTTTGGTTAATGTAAAATAAACTTTAAAATAGGTTTCAGAGTATTTAAAAAGCTGTTTTATCTTTAGAACTTTCTGATGGATTTTTTTTAAATAGGTTTGGCTATATATTGAAGGCGACCGTGATCAAAACGACTGGTGTTGAAAAGGACCACAAAAACTTTGCTCGTGTTCACAGCGATCAAACATGTTTTTAAAATTCATGTAAGCGAATGAGGTATGTGTTAAAAATAGCATGTGAACGAAATAATTAAAGTAATAGGTTACATAAATCTAAGTAATTAGGTGAACCTGCAAGAAAGCTTCACAAAACCTACATATAATTGGACAAATTAATTGATAACTTGTTCCTGTACTTCAAAAAGACGAAGGATTTGAAATTATGTCTTAATATCTTACGCTACGTGAATAAATTATATTAGAATTTTGTACTCATGAATTATGAACATTGTACATTGTACTTATTGTATGTAAGAATAAAAATAATTATTGACATAGATTATTAAATATCTGCACCTAAATTAAGGGCTATAGAATAGAAGGTGCGTATACGCTGAAAGTCAGTTTTGAGAAACATGCTTTCAAAGTTTATGTTATGATTCTCTGCACATCGCGCGTAGAGGCGTATGCACCAACTGGGATGTTGGTTTTTGTACGCGTGCCTTGTAATGTTTCAAGGTTTAGTTTAATGTTCCACACTATTGACACGTAGCCGACCATGCTAAAAATAAATAGAAATATTAATAATATTATGTTAGTTACTTAAAATTAAAATTCACTTTAAATTGGTACAAATCTACATATCGAAGGAATTGCTGACTCAGTGCTTATGTTGATGGAGATGCCAGGTTAATTTAACAAGTCGCCATCATCGTCCAAATGGGCCTCTTCTGCTTCGTTGGCGTGGTCCACGGAATATATTGTTGAAATATGCATGGTGAGTTTGGGAAATATAGGTAAAAAGAGCCTGAGCATCAGCTAGTTTTTATGTGGGAATTGCCACAGGTATCGCGTATTTCCCATGTAAACTAATGACTGATAGATTGAAACGATTCTAATCATAATTTTTTTCTCGCCCTTTTTGCAGTTTTATGAAATAAGGTTATCCAGTATTAAATGCTGACTTGATACAAAATCTCATATTTAAATGTTTGGAGAAAACTAGAACTCCGGCCTCTGAAAACTTGGCACCCTGAACTTGCCGATTTGTTGTGTGATTCTGAAGAACCACTATATTTTTGAAGACCTCTCGGTTCAGATACACAACTGCGAAAGGATTCTTTTTTCTGCTAATTTGAATTTGCTGTGCATAGTGCATCCCAGGAAACATCTCTCTTTTCCGATGATACTTTTCAATATTTCCAAAGTCAAGGTCGCAGGACAGATAAGAATGACCAGGCACCATGAAGGTGTGTTCACTTCTATAAAACCGGTCTGCATGAATGTATCTTTGACAGGTCAGAACCGTATATATATTTTTTTATTTTTTTTAGCTGAAATGTTGTCACCAACATTCTGTGATGCTTTTACATCCTGTGGTATTTTATTGTTTAAGTAATGCATCAGACAACTTGCAATTCCGTCGGAACCTCTTGTTCTAGTGCTCTCATCCCAGACATATATTGAAGCGTTTACGTTCTCCAGATTGTGGATGGCAAAATTAAAGTTCCATATTTCCTTTTGTAGAACTGTGTACCGGAGTTATTTTAGGTGTTGGCAGTGCTTGTTATAAGTCTATTGTAATGGCAGCAACTGTTCGGTCTCTATTTCCTGCCATTTGTTTTAATAATGTTTGAGCCATCTTCGCCCTCCTTTCATGCAGTATGCTTTCAACTTTCAGTTGTCGAATTTCTTGAGCATCATTTTCTTAATTTAGACTTTCCAGCTGTCGTGTCATTATTTCACAATAGTTGCAAGTATCGGACATGGGTGGTGAGAATCCAAGATTAAATTTCAAGTCGAAGATATGTCTGTAGAAGGATTCTTTGACGGGACGTTCCTCACCATTTTCAATAAGCAAGTCACAGTATAATTCATACATTCTTGAAATGTTTAAATAATATGACAAGTAATTTCTGTGTGGGCTCTTACCTCTGCTGTAATGACTGGATAATACAGGTAAACTGTTAATATGCTCATTCCCCTTTAATCTGTCTTGAGTCGGGTTTTTTCTTTATTTTTTCTCGATGGCCTTGCACGTCTTTGTCCATATTCCCAGTGCTCTCCACCTTTTCACGAACAGTGCGCAACCTTATTACACTCAAATCCTCTATATTTCGGAAAGCTACAGCACAAACTTTATAAGAAACCTTATCGTGCACTACTGTGTACTCTACTGTGCGCAGTTTGCGAGAAGCCCTCTCTTTTACACGCAGCCGTTTCACATCTACACTTGTCGTAAATGTGTCCAGGTAACTATTTTGTAGTTCATAATCCCCAATGTTCCAAAATTCGCGAAATTTTACCTCCATACTATTCCTGCCCACTTTATCTAAGCAACCACAATGACATGGATCCCCTATTCGTCTTGATTCAACAGCACGTTTAATCTGGAAGGTAACATAACCCTCTCCGGTATTCCTCTTTTTCTTGGCCACACGTATTTTCCACTTAACCTTCTGTATAAAGCGCTTCCTAGCACGACTGATACGCTCAGCACTCTATTCACTATCTATGTCACTCATTTCGTGTTGTCTAAGAAAATATACAAATTATTCACAGCCATAAAAAAAAATTATAACCACAATCTCAAACAAATTGGAACACGTGACTGTTGATGACGCACTGCTCTTACGGAACTACTGCTCACTTCCTACTGCGCTGCGCGAGGCTTATAGGCCGTTCCTATTCTCACAGTTCCACAACCATTTCTACGGTGCGTAAAGTCACGCACCGTGCCTTTTTCAATATCAATTTCGCTCTTTACCAAGTTGTTTCGACCATGCTTAGTAGTTATAAAGAAAGAGGGACATTCATAGTGTATGTTGTGATGAAAAAAAAGGCATGTTGGCGCTTACGCCCCTCCTATTTAATAGGCCTCAATTAAGTAAAGCAATGGGCTAAGTACGTAAAAGGAAAATGACTCATAGGCTGGTCGCTTCCAACAAGCATGTTAAAAATTTGGTCGCATACAACACAATTTTTAATTAGCCGCTCTGAACACGTTAATGCATATATTAAAACACTTGCATTCCTGTGTTAAACGTAATACCTAATTCAAATATAATGAATAAATAAATACTATACAAACCATGCTTGTATTATAGTTTAGATGACTTGAAGATTGACTTTGTTTGCAGAGGAATAATTCAACTTAAGTTTGCTTAACACCCTCCCCCGTATTAATATTCAAAATGAAAATTATAACCCCAATTTATCAGTTATCCGCTTTAGTGACCGCGTGGTATAATGTGCTACTTTCGTGTTATTTTTTACTTTTTTTTTAGAATTTACGATCCTTACAAAAAACTAACTGTTAAGAGCAAGGAGAAACATTAAAGATTCTCTCAGCCAATAAAACAATTTTTGTTTCAGGTGTGTGCGTATGCTACCTCCCTTTGCCAGTTTAGTTATGCTTATGCCCCGTATTTATAAGGCTCTGCGAATGTGACGATACTCACTACACATTTTAGGGGCTATAGATTTGTGAAAGAGACAGTACTCCTCACCCCACATAGCACCTGTAGGTGAGAAAGTTATGTGAAGGAAACAGTAATACTTACCACAAATAACACACGGAGTTGAGATAGTTATGTGAAGGAAACATTACTCCTTACCACACATAGCACCATGTATGAACCACAGTTTTGTGAAAGAGACAGTACTGCTCACCACATATAGCACTGATCCAATCCTTGGTTTTAAGTGTTTCTTAGATAATACTGTCAACCATCCATCCCTCCCAGGGTAATGTGTTCTCAACGTGGAGATATAGAGTAGACCCTAAGGCAGGAACACTCAACCACCAGTTTGTACGAGATACTAAGGTATTCCAAATAAATCCCAAATGGAAAAACCATTACTTTTCTGATTCTTAGCTGTTTTTACTAGGGTCCCCCCGATCCCCCTCAAGGCGTATTACTACTCGTCCATGTTACACGGATACATTAATCACAAAAAATTAATAAAAATTAGGAAGGTAGAAATGTATATCAAATGAGCCTACAATTGTGTTGAGAGTTGGAATCTATTTTTATGAAAAACCACCCTCAGCACACCTACCCCTGATATTATTGTCATTGGCAATCAAGTCCAACCTGAGATTTACGCGTTAGGCCATGATACCACTAGTGAGTTGTTTCAATGATAACTAAACGTTTAAGATTTTGCTTTAAAGTACTCTAATCCAAGAGATNTTGTCCATATTCCCAGTGCTCTCCACCTTTTCACGAACAGTGCGCAACCTTATTACACTCAAATCCTCTATATTTCGGAAAGCTACAGCACAAACTTTATAAGAAACCTTATCGTGCACTACTGTGTACTCTACTGTGCGCAGTTTGCGAGAAGCCCTCTCTTTTACACGCAGCCGTTTCACATCTACACTTGTCGTAAATGTGTCCAGGTAACTATTTTGTAGTTCATAATCCCCAATGTTCCAAAATTCGCGAAATTTTACCTCCATACTATTCCTGCCCACTTTATCTAAGCAACCACAATGACATGGATCCCCTATTCGTCTTGATTCAACAGCACGTTTAATCTGGAAGGTAACATAACCCTCTCCGGTATTCCTCTTTTTCTTGGCCACACGTATTTTCCACTTAACCTTCTGTATAAAGCGCTTCCTAGCACGACTGATACGCTCAGCACTCTATTCACTATCTATGTCACTCATTTCGTGTTGTCTAAGAAAATATACAAATTATTCACAGCCATAAAAAAAAATTATAACCACAATCTCAAACAAATTGGAACACGTGACTGTTGATGACGCACTGCTCTTACGGAACTACTGCTCACTTCCTACTGCGCTGCGCGAGGCTTATAGGCCGTTCCTATTCTCACAGTTCCACAACCATTTCTACGGTGCGTAAAGTCACGCACCGTGCCTTTTTCAATATCAATTTCGCTCTTTACCAAGTTGTTTCGACCATGCTTAGTAGTTATAAAGAAAGAGGGACATTCATAGTGTATGTTGTGATGAAAAAAAAGGCATGTTGGCGCTTACGCCCCTCCTATTTAATAGGCCTCAATTAAGTAAAGCAATGGGCTAAGTACGTAAAAGGAAAATGACTCATAGGCTGGTCGCTTCCAACAAGCATGTTAAAAATTTGGTCGCATACAACACAATTTTTAATTAGCCGCTCTGAACACGTTAATGCATATATTAAAACACTTGCATTCCTGTGTTAAACGTAATACCTAATTCAAATATAATGAATAAATAAATACTATACAAACCATGCTTGTATTATAGTTTAGATGACTTGAAGATTGACTTTGTTTGCAGAGGAATAATTCAACTTAAGTTTGCTTAACACCCTCCCCCGTATTAATATTCAAAATGAAAATTATAACCCCAATTTATCAGTTATCCGCTTTAGTGACCGCGTGGTATAATGTGCTACTTTCGTGTTATTTTTTACTTTTTTTTTAGAATTTACGATCCTTACAAAAAACTAACTGTTAAGAGCAAGGAGAAACATTAAAGATTCTCTCAGCCAATAAAACAATTTTTGTTTCAGGTGTGTGCGTATGCTACCTCCCTTTGCCAGTTTAGTTATGCTTATGCCCCGTATTTATAAGGCTCTGCGAATGTGACGATACTCACTACACATTTTAGGGGCTATAGATTTGTGAAAGAGACAGTACTCCTCACCCCACATAGCACCTGTAGGTGAGAAAGTTATGTGAAGGAAACAGTAATACTTACCACAAATAACACACGGAGTTGAGATAGTTATGTGAAGGAAACATTACTCCTTACCACACATAGCACCATGTATGAACCACAGTTTTGTGAAAGAGACAGTACTGCTCACCACATATAGCACTGATCCAATCCTTGGTTTTAAGTGTTTCTTAGATAATACTGTCAACCATCCATCCCTCCCAGGGTAATGTGTTCTCAACGTGGAGATATAGAGTAGACCCTAAGGCAGGAACACTCAACCACCAGTTTGTACGAGATACTAAGGTATTCCAAATAAATCCCAAATGGAAAAACCATTACTATTCTGATTCTTAGCTGTTTTTACTAGGGTCCCCCCGATCCCCCTCAAGGCGTATTACTACTCGTCCATGTTACACGGATACATTAATCACAAAAAATTAATAAAAATTAGGAAGGTAGAAATGTATATCAAATGAGCCTACAATTGTGTTGAGAGTTGGAATCTATTTTTATGAAAAACCACCCTCAGCACACCTACCCCTGATATTATTGTCATTGGCAATCAAGTCCAACCTGAGATTTACGCGTTAGGCCATGATACCACTAGTGAGTTGTTTCAATGATAACTAAACGTTTAAGATTTTGCTTTAAAGTACTCTAATCCAAGAGATAGGAAAGAAAAATTGATTTTATTATCTTAAATACGCAGTATTATGTATGGATGAAGGTAGAGTCCGAACTCCTTTTAAAAGTGATAAAATATTCTAATATATATATATATATATATATACACTAGTTCATGTAGCCACCGAGTGCGAACTCCTTTTAAAAGTGATAAAATATTCTGATATATATGTGTGTTAGTTCATGTAGCCACCGAACAGGATTATATATATATATAACCCTGTTCGGTGGTCACATGAACTAATGCATATATGTATATATATCAGAATATTTTTATATATATATATATATATATATCAGAATATTTATATATATATATATCAGAATATTTATATATATATATCAGAATATATATTTATCAGAATATTTAAATATATCATTATATATATATATATATATATATATATA